>NIJG01000011.1:196689-238296 GCA_002201625.1 Euglossa dilemma
GCCCAGTGGTGGGGGAACCGCCGCGGAGTGGGGGTACTCGTGTCGCGCGATAACCGTCGTCGAGGTGCAAACCAGCCGCGAATTCGAAAGGCGGCCAGTTGCTGTTCGCGCGTCGTCTGCGTCGCGTCGAGTGTATACCCGTGCCGAGACACCGAGGTAAAGATCATCTCGCGTACGCATCGTCTCTACGTTCCGGGCGAGCGACCTCGTACGTTTCCCTCTCTCGACCGATTCTGCCGCGTGTGTGCGTCCCGATACGATCTCCACCGATCGACAGGGAAAATTACAAAAAAAAGAATAAAAGAAAGAATAATAATAAAGAAAACAAACCATGTTTCGGGAGCCGAGAAAGTGCAACAGCCTGACGGGAGAGCCCCGTTGCTGCTGGTAGCAGGGAAAAGTTCACCGGTGCGAAGATCGCGCGGATACAAAAGGTTACACAGAGGCGTCGATCGCGCTCGCGGGCCCGCTCCTCTCTCGATCTCCCCGAGAGGACCGTCTTGACCTTCCACCGACGACCACGACGACGACCACGACGACGATCGCGGCTAGAGCCGCGCGGAACATCCTCGAACGATCGTTGCGTAACTCTGCCCCGTGACAGCGGCCGTATAAACGATGACGCTATAACGAGCGCGTCGCGAAATCCCGGCGGATTTTTCCGCCGCTGATGCGAACAGTGGGTGTGCCTGTCCGCCTAGAGCCACGTAGAAACGAACTCGGTCAACGAGTCACGTTATCTCGACCACCGACGTCGCGGAAATAAGCTCGACAGTCGATCGCGCGGACCAACCCGAGGGGGGCCCCCTCGGCACCAGGTGGCCCGGTGTCGGATGGAATCGTCGTCGCGACGCGTCGTTCCCCACGTGGCGCGTATATCGCACTCGCTTACGCGTCTTCGTCCCGGAGAAAAAGAGAAACTCCTCGGCCTACGATCAACGCCGCGGGACCCCCTCGAGCATTCCGCTTTTTCGCCTTCTTCCCGTCCGACCTTCTTCTTCTTCTTCTTCGTTCCTTTCTAGACCGAGAGGAAGAGAGAGAGAGAGACGCTCTCGCGTGGTATCGTAATTCGCAGCGTCGCGCAGCTGTCGATCCACGGAGACATCTTCGGTGCACGCAGCTGCAACAGCACACACGCGTCTCGCGTATCCAAGACTCTCTCTCTCTCTTTCCCTGGTGTGTATATCGGTTTTCGATGCGGTCGTTTAGTCTGGATACCATGTTTACTCTGCGCCACGGTCCCATCGGACACGCGAGGAATTCCGGCGCGTCGCGCTCCGCTTCTTTTCCTCTTTCCTCCGGCCGAAAACTCGCGCCGCGTGTACCCTCTATTGACCGAAGCGCGGCCGCGCGGCAAATTGACTTTGCCCGATGCACGCGCTTTATCGCGCGCGAACCGTTTGCGCGAGAGCGTAATTTCTCCGGACAGGTTGGATAAAAATAACGAAGCCCGAGCCCGTCACCTCTCTCTCCGCCCGTCTCCTTATCTCTCTTTGTAAATTCAACCCTCCCCCGCCCGAGATGAAAGTCTCGGACCCCGCTGGGTCGGATCGTGCGTCGAAATGAACGAGCGAATATGGGTCAATGTAGAAACGATAACAGCGGCGCGGTACTTATCGGGGATTAACGTATCGGATGTAACAGCGGCGTCGTCCATACCGCGGACGGTATCTGCCGGATAACCGATACGAATCAATCGACTCGCAATTTCCGACCGCTCGCCAGAGAGAGAGAGAGAGAAGGAGAGAGAGACGAAACAACCCTCGATCGCGGAGCTCCGCCGACGAGATAAGGGGCCGTGGAATTCGATTCGACTCGAAGAAGCGTTTCCTTCCCGTCCGGCCATCCCCGAACGATTAATCGAACCCCCGATATATCGGAGAAAGGAGAGAGGGCCGTGATTGCGGGATTACCCGTTGTCTCGCTCGACTAACGGCCCCGGAGTTTCACCTTCCAGATATCCGATCTTAATCCCCGCGCGTAAGGAACTTTCCACCCCCGAGTGTTGCGAGAAAGGGTGCGCTCTCTCCTCGACCGTCGTTCTTCCGAACGTTATCGGAATTGCCGGCGATTCCCTCGGTTTCTCAGAAGTCGCGGCGATAACCCGAACTCGAAGGGAAGAGGACCAAGACAGACAGACACGACGGGTCCAGGATAATCGGCAGCGAGCGGAGAAGACGCGTGGGCGCGCGTCGCGTGTTCCTTTACGCGTGCGAGAGACGCGAAGGAGCGAGAAACGGTAACTCGATCTCGCAGCGAGTGAAGGAAGAGTCACGTAACAGGAAGCGATTTGCCGGTGCGTCTGGTGGTCGTCGC
Source organism: Euglossa dilemma (assembly GCA_002201625.1). Taxonomy (NCBI): domain Eukaryota; kingdom Metazoa; phylum Arthropoda; class Insecta; order Hymenoptera; family Apidae; genus Euglossa; species Euglossa dilemma. The sequence continues at coordinate 199,006 of NIJG01000011.1, forward strand.
GTGTCGTGGAAATGGCGCGCGAGCACCGCCACGCGGGTCTAGGATACCTAGGCAAATAGCCCGGAACGCGAATATATGAATATCCATTAACGGAGGAGTAAATCAGCCGGAGCGAGACGTTTAACCAGCCGAGCGGGAAAATCGGCCCGTGGACCAAGCGGAATAATTTCCCCGGCAGCATCCCTTCGACCCTTCCGCGACGTCTGCCCGCTGACCATCCACGCAGCCCTGGATTCTACTCTCTTGCTCTCTCTCTCTCTCTTTCTCTCGTAGTACCGTTTCGTTTTTCTCGTTACCCGCGAACGTATGTACATACGTACGTAGCCACGTTCCTCTCGGCCTGGTCGCGGTTCGTTTGTTCGTTGGGTTGTTCGGTGGCGTGTCGCGCGGAAAGCGACGTCGGTGTATGCCGGTGGCCAATTAATCGCTCACGCTCGGTCGCACTCGCGTTCGGTGTGTTGATCGGCGGCCGGGAAAAATGCGAATTCCGAGCGGAAATACGATGTACAAAGAAGCGTATCGATTCGAAGGGAAAACCGGTTGGCGCGCTGGAGACCGAGCTCGTTACGGCCGCGGCGATCCGCCGTCGTTCCGCATTTTTGCCCCCGTTCGGTGCACCTTCGAACCAACCGAGCCCTCGCGCCGATCGTCCGACTGCTCTCTCCGCCGCGCGTACGCTTTGATATTCGTCGCGAGTCGCTGCGCCGCGCCGGGAGGAACGGGGTGGTAATTAGAGGGAGAGGAGGGAAAGCGTCTGTTCTTCGAACACGTCCTCAAAGGTCTCGCGACGACCGAGTGGCAAAGGATCCGGGGATGAGCCCGCGGAGCAGGCTCTGTCTGGCAACTTTCAGTCGCGTCCCGCCACGCGTAAACATAATTACGTTTATTAAGGTCCGGAGGGAGAGAGAGAGAGAGAGAGGATTAACGAGGACCTCGTCCGAGTGGCGTAATGACGCGTTAAAACCGTTTTAATTCGCCGAAGCGACGAGGAGAGAATCGGCCGGTGCTCGTTAGATTAATCAACAAGTCGACGCGAGTTTTTGATATCGTCGTGGAGGAGCTCGCTGCGAGACAGGGCGGAGGACAACGGTGCTCGGGGGTAGGAAAGGACCGGAAGAAATTAAGAGCACAGCGAGTCGAGAGAGAGAGAAAGAGGAATGAAGCTCGCGGAAAAAAATTCTTCTTCCCGGCCTTTTCGAATCGGACCCGCCTTTCATTCGCGCCACCCTTTTCACGGCCATTGATGCAGCACCGTTCCACCCTCCTTGGGCCACCACCACCCCATCTGTCCCCGACTCGACGAACGGAAAGTTAATTCATTAAAATCGCCGGAGTCTCTGCCGGCGAACTTTCTTTGTCGTCCTCGCGCCGAATTACCGACACCCTCGCGGTATTCACCCCTTTCGACGAGGATCCTCCGCTGTATCGCCAGTGTTTCCCACCTATTCTCCGCTCGCTGTCGAATTCCCGCACGAGTTCCAATGGAAACGATATTCTAGTTCGCGGGCAAGAACCACACCGACGAAACCTCGAGCTCCGTTCCTCGGGGAACGTCGGCTCGGCCGTTGGTTAAACGCTGGAATATTTAAAGGCGGACCGCGTAGTCGAAAGCTGATGGAAAAAGATCAAATCGAGAATGCCGGGAAATCGAAGGTACACGGACTCGTTCGCTTCGCGAAGATCGGTCGTGATAGATCCGCGAGAGAAATTGGCGCGTGGTTGCACGGCGATCGGACGAGTGAACGTGTTCTGCTGTGGAAAGTGGATCAGGAATTGCGCGTAATAACGCACGTTTGTAAACGAGCTGATATTAGCAGACACTGGTCGGTGTCACGACAGTTTGATCCGAGGAATTACGCAACGCTCGAACGATAGCAATTACGCTGCTGCGTCTGCCGATGGCGACGCGGCCGCGAAACTTGGACGCGTCGTCGGCGTCGTCGTCGACGAGAGACAGTGACACAGAGGGGTGGTTCCGGAGGGTGAGACGCGGAATTTGGTCGGCGTCGGGCTGCGCTCGAGCAATCGGGAAGTACGGTAACTGTGTAATCGCGTTCGCGTTCCCCGAAGGGCAAAGTGTTTAACTTGCAACGGCTTGTGTGTATGTGCGAAGCGTGTGCGGCTGGTGCACGCGTGTCTCGTGCATTTCCACCGCGGAATCGCGTCTGGTAGAGGGAAGTTGTCGCGGCACTTGCGCTCTCGCGGCAGACGCGAGCGGAGGAACGGAGCTGGTGTGCGCGTTTTCACATGCAAATCGCTTCTGCCGCGGGTTCGATGAAAAAGAGACCTTTGAACGGCGAGAATACGCGTCTCTGAAATTTTTCCGCTTTCCCTTCGACTCGGCTCGCCTCTGCTTTTCATCCACGCGACAGCCGAGAGAAGATCGATAGGCAGGGATTCGACGAATCTCTGTCGAGGTCGATGCTGCTGCTTTCGTTCCTGCAAACGACTCGTGACAGGCGCGACAAAGTCCCCGATAGCGGCGGAATGTAGGGAAACGTTTATAATTAGTCATACGAGAGTACACAGCGAGAAAGGAAGAGAGAGAGAGAGAGAGAGATGAGAGGTCGTCGCGTTGCGTCGCGGACAAAATGAGATCACGATGATTTTTCATCGCGTCGCACACGCCTCTGTGATTCACCGTCGCAACAATGCGACGTTATTTCTAGTCTCTTTTCAGGGTGGGGGACAGCGAGGGGGTGAAAATCGGTCCGAGGGAGAACCGGTGAGAGGAGAGGGGTCGGAGAGAAACAACGATACGTCCGAATTCGCGATTACGCGCGCAAGGACGGGACGATAGCGATTTGTCGCGGCGGAGGGAACGGGAAAATCCGTGGAAATCCGTGGAATCTTTTCGAGAGCGGGGCAGGCGAAAGAGAGAGAGAGAGAGAGAGGCAGAGGCGACGGAGAATTTGACCATTTTTCTGTCGTTGCAGCAGGAATTTCGGACAACGTCGAATGGGGGAATAGAGAGCCGTGGAGAAAGATCGTGATGCCGGACGATGTTGCACGGTATCATGGGTGTAATTGGATGTTTCCGGTCGAACGAAGGAAAATAACGACGAGGATGACGTCGTAGTCGAACTGGAACCGTCTGGCGACAGCTCGAATGACGACCGGTGGATGCATCTTCGAAAACTGTCCCGCGAGAGAGATCGTGATCCTTGACGGCAATATGACCGACAGAATCACATAGTGGCGCGTGGCGTGTCAGGGCAGACACGGGACTTGTGCATTCCCCGCCCCTTCCGAGGGGTACACCTTGTGAACTGTGTATCAACGCGACGAATATTTCGTTCAGGGGGGGCTTTGGAGTGATTGGATCGGTGGAAAATCCGAGACGCAGACATGTCGAGGCGACATCCAGGTCGGCTCGACGTACGATCACCTGCCATCGACTCGTTGTGAACGCGTCGACAAGGGTGGTGGCTAGACGGATAAACAGAGAGAGAGAGCGAGGGGGAGAGAGAGACTAAAACGAAGAAGAGGAAGAAGATCAAGAGCGTGAGCCGAGGCGCAAAATGGGAGCAACGAAATTCGTGTTGGGAAGCGCTATCCTCGGACTGTTTTGGACCGGCTTGTTGAAGGGTGTCCTAACCAATTCGATGAACAGGTGCGACTATCCTCCGTGCTTCTGCGATCACCACGGCAGGCTGACCTGCGAGTGTAAAGAGGAAGGAGAGGTATGTTCCCCGTAGACGTAGGCTAAGAAACCGCTTATCCGATCTCGATCTTATCGCGGCAGAAATACACCCGGCGCGTAAAGACGGCGAGGCGAAATAAAAGGAAGGAAGGTCCTGGGAGAGGAGAGGAGGGGCCGGCAGGGGCTCGCAGGGGCGAGGAAAGTTTACGTGGGCCGTTCTAAATCTCGGCGAGCGGCGTTCACCCTCCGAGAAGAAAAGAAACTTCACCCCCGTTCGGTCTGGCGCGAAATAGCCCATCGCGTTTAACTTGGCTCCTTTCGTTTCGTCGATTTCATTTCGTGCCCCTGGCCCAGGAGAGCCGTCCTCTCTCCGGGCCAATCGTCCTCTCCAATCTCCCTTGCTCTCCTCTCTGTCTCCTCGGCTCCCTCTGACCCTTGCTTACCTATTTCGCGCCCCTTCTTTCCCACGAATTCATCGGGAGAGCCGCGGAGAGAGCGGCCTCTCTATCTGACGAAAAATCGCAGACAATGCGACACCGGGGTCCGGCAGCAGATCTCCTTTGTTCGCGGGCCACATTATTCCGCCGCGGCTTCGAATTATCGAGCGGAAAAAGATAAAGACCTAAATCGAGTTTGCACGCAACAGAGAAGGGGCGTGTTGCTCGCTCCCTCTTCATCCCACTTCGCCCTCGTTCCCCGGACTTTTTGGCCGATGAATTACACGCGGGCCCGGTCGTTATCGTCCCCGGAACCGAGTTACGCGCGATCCTCGCGTCGATCCCGAGGAGTTGCCGAGTTCGAAACCAAGCGACTGCGACTAGGGGTTGTCGGAATAAAAACGACCAAGAGAAACAGAGAGAGAGAGAGAGAAAGAGACGAGACTAATCTCTGTGAGGCGCGTAGGGGTTGCCGACACACGCGGAGCGGCGAAACCTCCATAAATTAGAGCGTGTTTACGCAAATCGCGGGCCAGACGTTGCTGGCAGGTAGGCAAGGTGCACGCGGTTCTTCTTTTCCCACCTGTCTCGTCCGCCCCTCATCCTCGCCCTTCTCTCCGATATTTATTGCACCCAACTGACACAGGTACCCAGCCCCCTGCCCGAGGAAAAATGCTACGCGCCGAGAAAAATGGCAGACGCCGTTGACGGATCGGGCCTTTCTCGTCTGTTCTCCATTCCTCTCGAACTCGTTCGGATTGACCAGGATTTCCGCGGTCGGACCTTCGAGCGGGGAAAAACGGGCGAGAAGGAACTCGCGGAGATATCCGGCGCGTTATCGAGAGGCGGGGAGTTGTCGTCTCAAGGTCCCGCCTCGAAATCACCTATTATTACACCTACGAATTCCACGACACAATGAAGCAAGTTTCGTTTATCGCGCGCCCTTGGAGGCATCCCGGCGTCGTTACGGGCCGAGATAAAGCGTTCTTTGTCCCCGGGGACAGGTCGGCGCGTTTCTAAGCGACGCGAGAGTTACGCCGGGCTGGGCCCGAGCACAATGCCGTAAACTCGATCCTCGATGCTCTACCCGGTGACGAAACACGTCCTCGGGAACGGATCGAACAGCGAACGCCGAATTTTCCAGCCGTCGAAACGACGAATTTCGAGAAAGTCTGGAGAACCTCGCGGTGAATTCCGATTAGAAGTGAAATCGTAGAGACGGGGGAGTTGCGTAATCCATGCGGATCTAGGTAAATCGTCGATCAGGTGGTATTTAGGGACAGGTTCTCGGAACTGACGACTCGGTTCGTCGCTGCTCGAGATTTCCATTTCTCCGGCAATTGGCGATATCGTCGCGACCGCGACTCGCGTAGGCGCCGCGTGTCGCGTGCGCGGATGAAGGAAGTGGTCGATCGTGGGTCGGATAAATTACGGATCGTATATCATCCGCGTCGAAGATCGCGTGGTCTGCTCCGAAGGATTGCTACCGGATCGACGACAGGCGTCGCGTTCGGACTCGCGCGATTTTCCGCGATTTTCCGCGATGTTCCCTGCGGCGACGCGATTCAGGCTCCCACGATCGAGCCAATTATCGTGGGCCAGTTTCCCGAGCAGGAAATTCGAAGAGGTCGAACAATGGGCGACGGCCATCTCGTTGGGAAAAGGGTGAAACGATGCTCGCGGAAGGACGCGATACACTGGCCGAACTGGTTTCAGGAAATCTTGGCTAACAACGAGCAAGCAGAGAGAAAAAGACCAGGAAAAGAGGCGGGAAGTTGCGCGCAACGTATACAAGGGCCCCGCGAGTTCTCCCGTGGATTTCGCATAATACAGCCGGCATTTCACGAACACGCTCAGCCAATTTGTCGCGCCGTCAACTCGTGACTACGAATATATCGAGAGAGAGAGAGAGAGAGTCTCTCCCTTTCCGAGCCCTACGTCTGGTCCCTGTTTCGTTTTCTTCCTCTCTTCCCCGTTTCCTCATCCAAACTCGTCCGAGTTTCTTCCGCGGACCCATCATGTGTGCTCGGACCACTCGCCTAATTCCCTTTTCTGCCGATTTCGGGACACGTGTGGCGATACGGCTGAAGCAGAGGAAAAACGCTCGGCGGACCGAAGCTGAGTTCCGATGGCGGAGAGTCGACGCGCGTAAAGTTGTCAGGCGCGGCGCTGAATAATTGACGAGACGGTAAATAATCGAGGAAACCTTTTAGCGGATACAGCCTTAAACTCGGCCGCGTTTGCCGTAACGAGAAGACGTCGAAATAAGGAAGGCGGCAGAGGACGGAAATAAAGAACGCGACCTCTGCGCGTCGGGGTTCGCGAGGCGTGTAAAAGTAATAGCTATAAGCACCGCGGGCGTAGGGGAGTCGTGTGACGCGTTATAAAAATGCTCGGAAAATGGAAACTCGATGGGAGAAACTACGAAGGTACAACCATCCGGTACCCGCGGACGGAATTCGACGATTGCAGGCCCATTGGCCCGTTACTCGCGGCGGAGGAAATTATTCCGCGACCACGAGGCGACGGGCGATGGAGAAACGAGCGGGGAACGCCTCGAAAAAAGCTGTTCGTTCTATCAATTACGGTATTTCCACGGTCTTCGCGATAAAACGCGTAAATAAAGAAGGACGAAGGGCGAGAGCGGCGCGAGGAGAGTAACGAGTGGCCAGCGATTTCGCATAAATCCTTTATAGATCGTAAAAGAACGTCCCCGTTTCTCTCTGCTGCACCCGGGCCTGTTCCCGCTGGAAAGCCTCGGATAAGGGTTGCGACTCACGCCGTTGCATAAACCGGAAACCACCGGGCGCTCGCGTTTAATCCGCCATTAGGCTGATTTCGTTCTCTCGTTCGGCTGCTTGGTAATCGTTCCCCGATAGCAGCTCCGCGATACTCGAAATCGTCGACGCAGTCCCTTGCAAGGTATAATTTCATTAGCGTCTCTAACGCGCCTCTAATCGACGCGCTCGCACCCGACGTGCTTTCTAATTAAAATTAAGCTCGACGCGCTTCCATCGGGTTGCGAAACAGCCCCGTGGGGCAACCGCGTGGTGGCACGTCCTCGACCAGCCACCATCATCGGCTTCTTTCTTTTTTCCCTGGAAACCGAGAGTCGTTAGACGAGGAAGGATCGATCGGAGATCGCGAATCGCGAATCAGTCCCCAGACGCGCGGCAGTCGCCTGCTTTCCGCCTGTTTTCGATGCTCGAGGACGTCTGGAGAATAGCAGAGGAGAAGGTATCGCACGCTCGATAGAATTACACCGGCACGGTGTGCGGGTTTAAGCCGAGAGAATAAAGACGAGCGGTTAAAGAGGAATATCGCGTGGTCGTTTCCGCCTGCTACTCCCGTTTCAACCCTCTTCCTCCTCGCCGCAGGCCGCCGAGTCGCGTCTTCCCGGTCTCCGCGAGGGGACGAGACCGCGGAAAAATAAAATCCCGAGTCTCTCGGGGTGGTTTCGAAATCGTTCGCGTTCCTCCCTCCCTTCCGATGACTAATTTGCCTGGCGATGGGCGGTGAATATTCAACGACGCCTCGTTCAGACTCCTCCGAACGATACACACCGTGATATATCGCGATAGCGGTTCTACGCTGTAATACACGCACGGGTCGTCCCGAGGAGAGACCCAGAGAGAGAAGGAGAGAGAGTGTTCGGGTCTGGTGATGGACGGCGAGCAAAACTGCGAGGGACGGAAACGAGAACGTTGGCTGGACGAGCGCGTGTAATTGTTCGAAGGTGAAAAACGAGCTGTACACGCGAAGACAAGCATTTCGGCTGCGGTAATCTTTTCTATGGCCGGAGATTGTGTGTCGGGAATTGACCAAGAACAATGAGGCGGGAACAAAGGTCGGGGAGACAGGAAGGGACGCGGGGGAAGAAAGAGAGAGAGAGAGAGATTGCGTCGGGGGCGAGACGCGACAGCGTCGTGGTACCTGAGAAAAAGGGGCCACAAAGGTTTCGCTTTTATCGACGACCACGCGGGGCCTTCTTTATTTTCATCCGCTTCGCGCCCTCCTTTGCCTCCCCCCATTCACCACGCGCGGCCTTCTTTCCATCCTTCATTCACCGCTAATGTTGTGGCCAACCTCGAAACTCCTTCGTTCCACGAGAAACCCGTTGAATAATAAACAGGGCCCGTCCGCGTCGCCTCGGCCGTCGTCTTTAACCGTTTCGCTGAAGCCCCGATTAATCCGCGCCCCGATTTTCCAGTCGCGAAAACCGGCATTCCATTTTCCACATCCCTGCCGGGCCAATTTATTTATCGGCGAGAGGTAGATTCCTATCGAGTGACGCGGACAACAATCTCGCACTCGAGCTCGATGAATCACGGAACAATCAGCGAAATGCACGCGTCGCGCCGCTTTCCGCGAACCGCTGGTTATCGGGTCGCTGCGATTAGTCTGCAAACGCGATAATCCGATGAATGGAGCGTCTACGATGGTACGTACGCGTGATCGATCGTTGGACGAGGAGCAATCGGGAATTAATAAAAACCGCGAACGGAGAAGCAGCCAGCTGGTCGCGAGCAACGCGGCTGCAACCGAGTTGACGAGGCCGTTCATCCGTCGAGCAAGAAAACCACCCTTCCCTTCCCCGCTGAAGGACTCACCCCGGCCTGCTACTGACAAGTTGCTCGCGTCCCGGGAAATCTTTTACCCCGGACACGAGCGAACTTGGGAAACGGCCCGGCGACCGACGCCGCGTCCTGGGATCCTGTCTGCGACACGGCGGAAAAAGTTGGACGTTCCGACGCTCCATAGCCCGAGAGGAAATCGGGAACGCGTGTCGAGCGGCGATACGGGAGCGGGTATGCAGGAGAAGAGGCGAGAAAGGTCCGTCCGGGTCCGTGACCGGGCCTCGTTAGCGTGGAAATTCTCGCGACGATGTTTCCCGGGGAGAAAATGGGAAAACGCCGGGATCGCGATAACGGTAGTGAGCTGGCTAATCGGTAAGGACGCGCGACACCGGAGGCACGCGCGTGTTCCTAACGATTAGGGTGGTTTAGACGTGCAATTACAGCCATTCAACCTCCTATTAACGACCCGCGTCCGGTGCATCGGATTGCACCAGGCTGCGCCTTAATACCCGCTGTACTCTCTCTCTCTTTCTCTCCGTCTTTGTCCCTCGCCTTTACTCGACCTTTCCTTTCCGGCGACTTTAAACGACGCGACGCGACTTTAAGCGAGGAGACGAGACGATCGCAGGGTCTCTCTAACCGGCGTGTTGGTCTGATTTCAGGAGCTGGTGTTAACCACGGACGGCGACAAAAGGCTGAGCCCGCACACCAGCAGGATAGTAGTGAGCAATTGCTCGTCGGTGATCCTGATGAACTCGAGCCTAGCCTCGATGGTCGGACTGCGCGCGGTAGACCTGATCAACGTGGCGAACCTAAGCCTAGTCAGACAGAGCTTCGAGCTGTCCCCGAGGAGCACGCGCACCCGGATATCCGTGAGGAACTGCAGCATCGACACGATGCCGAGCTTCGTGTTCAGAGGCGACGTCGAGGCGATCATCTTCGAGAACGTGAGGATCGGCCAGCTGAGCGCGTTCTCCTTCGCGAATCTCGTGCACACGGAGAATCTCAGGCTGGAGAACTGCCGCATAGAGAGCATGGAGGCGCAGGCGTTCAAGAAATTCGACGTCGGTTACCTACGCGTGATCGGTAGTAGCTTCGGGGATCAGGTGCCCAGTAGGACGATGAACGACATCGAGGTTTACCACACGTTCTTGCTGGACGGCGTGAAAATGGGCACAGTGCGAAGTGAAGCGTTCATCGTGAGAAGCCCGCGGACAGTGGCCATGCAAAACTGCGTGGTGGAGAGCTTGGAGAGCGAGGCTTTCGACGTGACCGCACGAGGAGCGGTGATCATCAAGAACAACACCTTCGGCAGCCTCTCCATAGGCGCTTTCCTCGGTATACGAGCAGACCCCGAAGCCAGGACGATACCGGCGTCTCTGCCGAGCAGCCTGCACGACCTCATCTTCAAGAATAACAGCGTGGTGAACTTCGAAGAGGGTTCGATGATGTTCGACCGGAGCAGCTTTCGCCTGGAGCTGGACAACCTCTTGGTCGACCAGCCGTGCGACTGTCAGATGTTACCCGTATGGAAGAACAACATTCTCAATTACACCAACGTCTACTCGAGGTTTTACACGAAACAGAACCAAGGGCTACCCCCGACGTTCTCGCCGCAGGACCCTATCAACGAAACCCCGGAGACGTTCCTCTGCTCCGAGGGCGAAGTGAACGGAGTGCCCACGAGCTTCCTGGAGTACGAGACGCGACACTGTTCCCTGGGAGGATCGATACTGGTTTTGGTCCTCGTGGTCGCGGGTCTACTGATCCTGCTGATCCTGCTCACCTGCCTGATCGTCTGGTGCTGCAGGAGACGTCGTCGGAACAGCCGAAAGAAATGGATCAGCGTGCCTATGAACACGCCTGACGTGGTGTCGAAGAAGAACGGGGTGATCGGCCGAGAGGCAGCGACGTCGGCGGCGCCGGTCGACAGCCGGATAACGATGGTGGTGCCGGATGGCAGGCTCTACAGGGAGACCGAGTTCCACGTGATCGTGGAGAAGGCAGAACCGTTGACTACGGAGTTGTAACGAGAACCTTCGCACGGCTCGACGACCAGGGCCGTGGTAGCTCGAGTCGAAGAGGAATTCCAGTGGACCGACACCTCGAGCCGTTTTCGCGTGTACAAGCTGTGAAGCGGGCGAACGCGCGCAGGACCTAACCGATCTGTGACCAACACGTGCACCGGTTTTTCTCAGTGCGGTCCCAGCTCGGGGACAACGACTCGTGTGACACGTACGGTGGACCGAACCGTTAATCTTCCGGACTAGAGCGGAACTCTTCTTCCCTGACGAGGAGACGCGATTTTTCACCTACCGTTACCGACCACGCCGTCATCTCCGCGGCTTGAAACAGAACGGGAGACCCACGAGTCTCTCCCTTGTTTTCAATTTAATCGACTATCCTTCTAGTACAAGGCAGTTCGTAAGCTTCCATTTACATATCACGAACGAGCACCGATTATCCAACGCGTTTCGCTCACCTTGCTCCTCTCTCTCTCTCTCGGTTCTGTATCCGTTTGTTCGCACTCTTTTTCCCTTTCCCTCTCCGCGCTTCCCGCTCTCCTTTCAAAGCAGTCACGTTCCTCTCGATAATTAAGAGTTCTTCCTCTCTTCCGCGATCGAGGTCACGTGCATGGATAATCGGCGCGCGTTGTTAGTTAAGTTTATCGTGTTAAGTAGCTTCCAAAAGAGGGCCAGTGTCGTTTCGCGAAGATCGAGCCGAAGCTTTCGCCGAAGCTTTCGTGGAACCGGCGCGAGAGGAACGAACCGTGGAGAAAGAGCGCGCGCGTGCACGGGAGTGGAGAGGAGCACGGAGGGGAGCGATGGAAAGCAACAACGGGGAAATGCTAAGCTCGCTGACTCGTGTAAGATACGCGATTGGATCGACCTTTCGCACTTGGTCGCTTTTAGGTTTATCAATCGATAGCACGCGCTCGTCGACGTACCCGGCTCGTGCGTCGATCAACGTTTCACGAAGAACCGGCAAGATGTCTGCCGATGATCGCGCGCTCGCTCGGAAAGCAGTGCCATTCCTATACAGATGTCAGTTCGTGCACGCTCCGTTTAAACGGACGTTCGATTCCCGGAGCTAAAGAAAAAGGGAGTAGAAGGTAGCTGAATTCTCTCTCGTAAGTTTGAAACGGACCCGAGAGCCGATATTGTTCGCTCCCTAGACCCCGTCGAACGAATAGCTGTACTATTATCCCGTTCGATTCTAATTGCGTTTCTAATCGTGCTTGTAACACAATAAAACATATTACCTGACACCCCTTGACAATACGAGATAATGAGACGACATGAGAGCGTATCCGAAATTATCGCTAAGCGTGCTGCGAGACGATCGAACCATGTGTATCCGCGTTAAACGAAATCTAGATTACGTCGAAACGACGGTTTTTCCATTCCGTTTCGCCGTGACGAACGAACGTGACCAACCCGATCCTTTCTCGATTGTTCAGACCCTTTCGCGGCGAGCACGGGGGAATCGTTAATTTATTGTATCATTTCACCTGCGACGCCTTTTATTTATGAGCTTTGGACTTTGCCAATAAATTGTTGTTACTGTTATCACTCCGATCGGTATCTAATTTTGACAAACGCGCCGCGGGGGGCCGTAATCGATTCGCCACGAGGGAAACGAGGCGCGTTTCGAATCCGCCCGCTAATCTCGAGGCCGAGAGAGGGTAGTAGAGAACGTCGCTGAGTAATGCGCGCATACGTTTAACGGAAAACCGCAAGCGGCTGCCGCACTTACGTATCGTTCCGTGCTCTCGAGCAGCCGGCTTCCAGTGATTAATAGACCCGATATAATTCGTCCTCTTCCACGTTTCGTTTAGGCAAGCATCCAGGCGTTTTACCCGTCGATCGGGGCACACGAAGGTGAAAGGGAACCTTCGGAATTCGAGAAACGAGGAAACGGCCGGCACGGCTGCAACCAGAAGAGCGGCCTCGCGAAAGGCAGACGATCCGTTCGACGTTCCAGCGGAACGTTTTCCGTTTTAAAGCACAATGCGAGCACCGTAAGCGCGACGCTTTGTCCCTCGCATGTGCAGCTATCTCGCGCACGTGTTAGCCATGCATTATTGATGCCGCCGCCACTTCCTCTACGTAACGACTCTCGCGGCGGCGTTGTTTCTTTTTATCCCGCAGCTACGAGCAGAAATTGGTCCTCCGAGCTCCTCGAGATTATTCAGCGACCTTCCCCGAGTTACCTTCAGCTTCGTCGTGGCACGCCCAATTAGAGACCGCGCGCGAAAAGTGGCGCGAGACGAAACGGATGCTGGCTGGGCCCACCTACCGGCCATCGCGCGCGCACGTCCGAGTATACATGTACAATTATCGTATTTTCTCCACAAATTCACTTTCTTTTTTTCCGTTCTCTCTCTCTCTCTAAGGACGTTTTAGTTGTAATTATCGTGAGACTGTGATATAACGACAGCCGATTGTATAATTTGTTTTACATCGAAAGGGACGTCGTACCATCGATGAGGAGGAGATAATAAAGATGAAGTTGACGCATAGTACACGACAACGACTAGATGCCTAATCGATATTCCCAAAATATCACTTTCATACCCTCCCTGAACACGCTTTTTACCTCTCACTCTCTCTCTCTCTCTCTCTCTCTCTCTGTCTACTCCCCTGAGCGTAACGCAGAGATGCATGTACGTGTCGTATTTATGTAAAAGTTCGCGATATATCGTTATCGGATCGATCATCGGTTATTTGCGGTCGCTCGCGTAGAAATGTGAAAACGTGAAAGCTACCGCGACTATTAATTTTTCCCAGACGCAGCGCACCGATTCGTTAGCCGCGTTACAATAACGCGATTATAACCTGGGCTAATCCATTTTTCGCGAAGCCGTTAATCGATTTGCTGTTTAACCGCTTGCGGCGTTAAAACTGGCATTAAAAAGGAAGCAGCGCGAGATAAGAATTTTATCGAGAAGTAACGATCCGAAATTTTATTTTACTCCGTTGTTACGCTTTCTTCGGTCGAGTTCTGTAGGTCACGTTGGGCTGCCAATAATAAACGCTGCTCCTTTTTACCCTCAGTTTTTTACCGACAACTAGTAAAGCATTATGATTTAGTACTTACCTGAACGGGAGAACACCGTCGAGCGCCTGAGAGACCGTAGGAGGCGAAGCTAGGGCGAATCCTCGGCCGAGTAACGTTGAGTGTACGGAGAAAATCCTCTTTGCAGTTTCTTGCATCAGTTCCAAATCCTCTTCAACTTCTTCGTCTGCAAAAGTATAGCGGAATTCGTTAAGAACCGAAATAACGGTTAAACGTCGGTGAATTTACTCAAACTATACGATAAAACTCTACATTGATATCGGGGATGATTGTAAATTGTAAAATGGGGTATATCGTTGAAATTAGAATAAACAATACGTACTAGATACAGGCGGTAGAGCAAGATTTCTCTTCATGAGACTCGCAGCACAGGCTCCACCGAGAAATGATAACTCGATTTCCAGATTTTTTAAACCATTTCCCGATGTTATCCAATCGTATCCGATAACCAGGCATTTAAATCCGTACGTGATTGCTCTGTCGTTTCTCATATAATCAGAAGCAGTCTCCAACGAGAACATTACTTCGTTTCCTAAGAAAAACGAAACGATCGTTTGAAATTCCGAGGATGTAGTTGAAATTATTCCACGATGCGAATGCTTACCTGGTAATACGATCGCGTTTTGAGGCCATTGACTTGGTACGTTGCTCAGTTTATGCAAAACAGGCCAATGCAAGGGTACGTCTTCCGTTGCGCTTATCCTAAAGAAAGAAAAAAAACACGTCAGAATAGATGACTTTCGTCGAGAAGCTAGTAGGAAACGTAAATCAATTATACTTACCCCGTGAAAGAGGGAGAGATGATGTTTGGAATGTACAATTGTAAATAATCTTCTGGCTGAGCTGTGCCACATTCTGGCGTGAATTCAATAGTTAACCATTTGACCGTTTCTGGAAAGGTAACCCTGTAATGGGATACCGTAGCAGGTTTATAAGGATGATCACTTTCCAACCAGGTATAATGATGACTGGTAGTAATGGGTGTAGGAGTATGAGTTTGAGCTTCACTGTCTTGAGATACTTCGGATGATCCCATTGTAGATAACAAATTAAGCGCCGCAACGTGAGGTAACATTTCTTGTATTAAGGTAAGAATCTGAACTCCACTCTATAAGAGAGACGGAGAAACGAAATCGTTTATTTAACCGGTCTAAAAAATGACGTGTCAATGGTTCTAAGAAAATACAAGAATCGTTATCCTTACCCTAGGGTCTGATGTAGCTAGTGGACTGATATGCGCCATAACCAGGGGTAAAAGAGTTGTCACAAATGCCGCATTTCCAAGAACTTCCGTAGCCACCATTTCTTCGGCCCTTTCCCTCGCTAACGCAAAAATTTCGTTCGACCTTTGAATAATTGTCGCTGTCATGGCAAGAGCACATTTCCTCGCTTGCACCTCGGCCATTGCCTTGCTCGTGTGCTGACCGTCGGAATCTTGTGGGTTTGAGTAATAAAGGATATGCGGTATTTGACCTCTGGTCTGTGTCGTACCTACAAAGATAAAATATGTTATTTTTCTCGGTTAGAGAAAACGATGTTATATGTCTAACAATGCACCATTAAAGCTTAAGGAGCAAGCCGTAAAAGTAAATGTAGTTCCGTCGGGTCCTTTAACGACGCTCAAACCACCATCACCACTACTTGTACGCCCTCCACGGTTTCTCAGTCTAATAGCGTACTTTACATTTTCCTTAATGGGTACAGGTTTATCAAATTTTAATTCTACTATGTCGTTAACACAGTCATCTGGGCCGAAAGAGCCACATGTAAAATGCAAACTACTCCAGCGCTGAGTATGGGATGGATCATTGCCAGTGTTATTTTGCTACAAAATGTATAATACGATAATGTTTAAAACAATAAAGCCTATTTTTATACGCAACTCTCATATGATACTCACATCGTCGAGCAATTCTAACTCGTAGTCGTACATTCCAACACCTCCATAAATTCCCACTCCGGCGATAACGATACCGAGTCTATCGACCGAAAAACAAATCGCGTCCGGGGAGCCATTATTCCACGATCTTATTTGATTTACGCGAGTAAATCTCGAAGGTGTAGTGTACATAAGTCTTCCACAAGCAGCCTGGAGTTCATCCTCGCTTCCGCTAGATTGCCCTGCTAACTCAGCAATCACCCGCGCTAACAAATAACAACAATGAAGTACCAATTCTGGCAGTGATTGAGTCTTTTTTCTGCAAAGGCTTTTCTTCACAGGGACTAGAATCAAATCTAACAATCTATCGAGAACGTCGCGGAACGACCAGTTCAATGTCTCTTTGCCAGAACTTTCCACTTGAGATTTATAACTAATCTGCTCCACTAAGATTGGATACTGATGACTTTCGGTTGAATTTATCATTAACAAGCCAGTATTATCGGATGGACTGAGTTGTCGTTTTATGCTGTCACTGTTACTACTGCTATCCATGATGTTATTTAAAATTGGAAATGTACATCGAAGACGAATAGTAGGATTGCACAAAGCGGCTAAAACAGCCGATAACAGTCGATCTTTCGTAGATCTTCCTTGCTCCTGTAAAAAACCGTAAATCTTCGGTTATTTTACGAAAATCCTATAGCTTATAAAATTATGGATACATACTCTGTCAATTTCTGATAACAATTCGCACAGGCATGACCACTTTAAATATGCTGTCGGATAAAACGCGTGATAACAGGCTACAAATGTTCTGTGACATTCGTCCAGTATGCTATTTGTCATTTTACAATTAATAACACTAGGACCTGAAAAAAGGTATTTATATTTCATTATACGAATAGGAAATAAAAGAAAACATAATTTTTTTTAAATAAAAATAATATTGTACGAGAGCATACCTTTGCTTACTTTCGTTTTTCCTTTACTTTTCGTATTGAGTGAAACACTATCGGACAAAATTTGATGTAACAACGCGCGTACTTCACCTATGCATTCCGCTAGTCGTACCGATTCAGCTGGCGTTTTCTTTCCCACTAAAATATTTAATACAATTATAACGCGAAATATCTTATGCGAAATCCATTACCTACCTTGGTTGGGATAAATTTCGTTGGTGTAAGTTCTAAGTAACCGTAAACTAGCTTTACTAATATAAACTAAACGCTCCACTTCGAGTACTGTATGAGAAGAAGCGGCCGCGGTATCATTTAATGCAGCTTTCAACGTATTCCAACTCCACTGAAGGAGAGATATCAATGATTGAAAACATTCCTAAAGATAAAGAATATTTTTAGATGGATTATTTTGCATTTAACGTTAGAAAAAGAAAAGAAAATACGTACTTTAGTAACTGTTCTGCTGAAATCTCTTTTTAGTACATAAACTGGTTCGATTCGATCCCTTTGTCTATTAGGAGTCTGATTTTCGGGCGTGACGATTCGATACAATAATTGTGGAATTTGGCCAGCATTTACATCAGATCCGTTATTAGATCTTTTCGATGATTTAAAATAAAACATAACTCTGGTGGAACAAGGCGAATAAAAGCGATTATACATCATACATTCACATTGCTTTAAGTAGACAAATTGATTTTATACTAACTGATCTTCTGCTGTGACCATGCCTTGACCACCAGATCCACAATCACTGGATGGACCCCTAACTTTAGCCCATGCAACGTACCATCTGTTTGCTTGTAAAGGAATTGGTTCATAAAATAAAATGGAATATTTTTGTCTCGGTCCACACTCATATGGTATTTCTTCTGATTCTGCTAGTAGTTCTCCATCATTTTCTTGATCCCCTCCATCCATGCCAATGTCGAAGAGCTGAAATAACACAAGATAGGATGAAAATGTAACTCTTACCACGATTTTGTACGATCTATTGTTCTCTTAATACCTACTTTTATTTTTGCTGTATATTCTCCCCGACCTCCGAATAATCCATATCCTCCTAATAAAATATCGGTATCAGGCATAAATCTAATAGCCTCGATTGAATGTGCAGAATATCCCCAACCACCACCATGACCTAAAAATATATAGAATGTATACTGGAAATATAACAAAAAATTTGTTCTTTTTTCTTATCTTCTTCATACGCACTTTCGAATCTATTGACTGTAACAAAATCTTCACGACTGTACACTTTTCCGTGTATCGATTGATTACATTCATTTTCTTCTACTATGGATAGATTTTCATCTTGTGCTTGGGTGAGGGTATCTAAACAACCCAATAAATGCATTGCAGCCTGAGAACGTGTTACAAAACAGTTAGCTACTACAGGTAGTGCTAAACCTGGACTCAAAATAGATGCTTCCAATCCAGAAATTGTTCTAGCTTCTGTTGATATGATATTATACAAACTTATTTCACTATTCATAGAATTAAAAGTCCAAATAACGTTATACAAAGGATCTAAACATGTAGCACAATTACTGAAGTCAACTTGATCTATTCCACTATAACTGTTGCAAGTACCATCCCTCTTGCTTATAACTAAACATTTGAAGGAATTTGCATGATCAGTTTGATGTGGAATTAAAACTGAAACAAGTTTTTTTCATAATTAGTTATGTTTGTTCGTATAATGATTTACAGCAATGATTTACAGAGAAAGACATACTTATGCAATTTTTATTTGCCATAACAGTACTCCTCGTTAAACTAATAGAATTTATTTCATCAATTTTGACATAAGTTTGATCTCCGCTTGCACCAACCCATGTTGCTCGTCTACCCCATTGCGGGCCAATATTTGGAACTACGTTTGGAAAACAGTGCCGCGGTTGCGTTCTGTCAGGACGACGACTAACTTGCGGAGTAGAATTTGGAAGTTCATTTTGCCCATTCCACCAATTTATGCCCAATTGTCCTTTCTATATAGAAGAAATGCATATATCAAAATATTATCTTTCTTTCCTCACTGTCATAGATAGTTGAAACTAGGATACAAACTTGATAAGCTCCAAACGTAAACACTTCCCCTTTTGATGTAAGTACAACAGTATGATTACTACCAGCAGCAACTTGTGTTATAATTCCTGATAATTTAACATGAACTGGTCCAGCATGTGCTACTAAATCTCCCACTCCTAACTGACCATATATATTGCTTCCAAACGTGTAAACTTCTCCATTTTGCAAGAGTACCACTATATATATAGTACAACATAATTATTAAATTCTACTTGTATAAATTTATCGAAAAACACAAATATATTCTTAATAAGTATTACCTGTATGATGTAAGCCACATGCTACTTGAACCACAGGACTTTCACTAGGTATAGGAACTCTAGCTGGTGGTATACTAGTAATTCTTGCAACATCGCCTCGTTCAATATCACTCCCACCAATACCATCTTCATTTATTATATTAGTACCTAATCCTAATGCCATTTTTCCAGCAATTTTTTGTATCATGATCGGTCCAGCTAATTTGCACAAAAAATTTTGATGATATTAATTATTAGAATTCAATTTCATTTGAAAATATACTCAATACATCTATTTTGTGCAGACAACTACCCAATCTTTGATTATTCGGACCTTTCATCTTTGCAGTACTCGGACCTGCCTTTGTTCTTTGCTTTTGCTTTATTTCGCCCAAGCATTTTTGTAAATATTCTCGAAAGTTTGAACTTGATCTACCTAAAATATAATTCGAATTATCTATGAAAAAAAAAACGTGAAATTAAAATTATTTTAATGGTTTCAAATTAAATTTTTACCATTAGTACAACTTTTTCTTGCACACGTACGACAACATCCACATTCTGCGCATCCGCTATCACCTTCACCACATCCACATTCCCTGAAAGTACATACTGTTATTCCTTATACCATGTATATAATTTAGTATACGTACTGGCCTGGATTTCGATCTGGTCGTATACTGCTTAAACATGATATACTATTGCCAGTGCATTCTCGGCATACTGTGCAAACCATACAATCACGCTGTCTCCACTGATGTAATCCTGGTGGACATATTCCTCTCATTTCTTCCCAATCTTCAGTAGATTCCATACCGTCTAAAGGTATACGAAAATTTAAATTTCCTTATATAAAGAAACATTAAAATTTGCGTTACGTATGTATATCGTTACCTTCTTCGGTCACTAAAAGTTCATCTTCTGCTGTACCCATTTCTACAGCAACCGTGGAGACGTCTTTATTTATAGTACTATGAACTGTGGTAAAATCTCTACCACACTGTCCCTTATTATTAATTCCAAATGTATACAAATGTCCTTTGTTAGTTAACGCTGCAGCGTGAGCTTTACCTAATGAAACGTGAACGACAAAAACGTCTCTGAGATCAGTAACTATTCCCGAAACAGGATCACAATGTAGTGTGTCTTTGCCAAACATCAGTAAGGAACCCTCCTTTGTAACTAATGCTGTTGACCCATTATTACAAGCAGCATCTACAATGAACTGCCCTTCTACTTTCGCTACCTTTTTTGGTTTAACTGGCTTAGGTTGACGTCTAACTTTACCTAAAGATAAAAAATACGAATAGTTAATGAAAATATCAAACGATATTATCTATTTTATCATAAAATAATAATGTATTTACTACTATCGCCGTCTTCACCGCGCCTAGCGGTACCAGCAAATAAAACCGAACCGTCTTCCATAACTATCACAACATGTTGACCATCGTGACCAGCTGCAAAATTTGCAAGCCTTGGACCTTTTCCAAGTGTTAACTCTACCCACCTATTAGGCCTTGTGTTACTTTTCATACCAAGGGAGGTTCCTTTTCCGCTATACAGAATCTTTAAAGCACGTTATAATGAATTTCACGTTACTTTATTATATATCATTGAAAATTTTAATTCACAATGGAAAATAGTATATTACTTACTTTGCCGGATACAGTTTTTATTAACGCGAATTCTTTTCCTGCGGTAACTGTAGCAATTTCATCATCACAGCCTGGATTTAATGTATGAGTGGTTTGTTCTTCATCAAATGCAGCATAGCCAAAAACATCTACACATTTTCTTGCTAATTTTAACGGCAGTTCTGATGCAACGGTTACTGAATTACTTAATGTATTTATTATTCTGACTACAAAACCATCCTGTCAAAAAATAACGATGAAAAATATATATCACTTTTCAATTATTATAAATTTTAACAAAACTGATCCAAACACAAGAACTAACATCTTTTCCAGCTGTTATCATTCCTAAACATTCACCATCAGAAAACATAACAGAAGATGACCAATCACGTCCTTCTAATACAGCAATTTCCGTGACTGAAAGTGTTTCTGCGTCGATAATTAGTAATTCGCTCTGTTTTCTAGGTGTATACTTAAAATATAATGTATTCTAAAAAAGAATAAAATGTTATAAGACTATTCTTCGTAAAAGTGTAAGTTAAGAAGTAAATATTTCATTGAACTAACATTTGCATAACCAAGCCAACCAGTTTCAGTTGGATAAAAGTCTGCCTTCTGAATATACATATGACCCCAGATCGTTCCACCATGACCGCTACCAATTTTTAATAATCCTCTACTTGTATGCAAATACAGGTACTTTCCATCACTCACAAAACTTCGCCCATTTAATATTATATTATTTATCTCATTTGGTAACTTAAGCGTAGAAGTATAAATCTTAGCACATTTAGGAACTCCATATGTAATCCAGTCTGGCCGTGCAAGTTTCCCAAGTAAGACAGCTTGTACACTTCTTTGCAAAGATGTTAACACACATGGCATCTATAATGTATAAATTATAATATTAAATCTTACAATCGTATGTCATACTATCGCGAATTTGAAAAAAAATCGTATACTTGAATATTCTGAGCTGCTAATGCTCTTGGGCACATGAGCAAAGCTGCAATAGCTGCCAATAAACGACCAGTATCACCTCTAACAACCACAAGGCTTAATAAACAAGCACAAGCAACTGCTGTCAAATGACTACCATCATTGGCAGCTGCTGATTCTGGACCATGTGAAGTTGCAAGATCCAATAATAGATCAAAAAGGGGATCTGGAGGAAAGATGAAAAAGAAGACATTTAAAATTTTCTATAAAGAAAATCGGTTTTTACCAATACAATCCAATAGGTACTTACCAATAACATCCTCTGGTTCAGATTTCAGGCCTTCGGGAAGTTGTCCTTGTAGTACATCCAATAAAGCTGATAATGCTTTTGTACATAAAGCAGGATCGATTGTTCTGCTTTCTCTCATCAATGTGAAAACACTTCGTAAACCAATACCTACAATCTAAAGACACTTGAACTAACATACAATTCCTTTAATACATATGTAATTTATAATTCTACTAATTACCTTTGGTAAACTCTGTATAGTGGATATCCTATCTTCATCATCACTCTCTGTATCAATAGTTTCACTGTGTTCTGGTGATGGTGGAGAATTACAATTTGATACTCTATAAACTTCATTTGTTGTTCTACTATGCCTGTCCAAAATAGCATTTCTAACACTAGCAAATACAGCAAATGCAGAAGCATTGCAAGATAATTCTATTTCTGGTGGATTATTGTAATTCAAATCTCCACTTAAATCGATCTGGAAATATCAAAGGTGCAAGGTGACCAAAATAATGATAAAAAGAAAAAATAAATGAAAAATACCAAAAAGTTAATAATACCTTCTTTTTATCCCTTTTACGTATAGATTTATTTTTTGTACATTTTCTCCATTCTTCCTTATTTCTAAAAAATAAAATACATAATGTAGCTTGAAAACTTTTGTAAATAATATTAATACCAATGGTTTCTTAGAATAATTAACATATTTGTGCTTATAAAGGAAAGTGTTGTAAAAACAAACATTTAAGAAAAAATATTAAATCTTTATTCTTTTTAATTGACCATAATTATATGTTTTCACAAATTCTCATATTAGATTACATAAATAACTAACATTAGATAAATGATTCAAACTATGAATAACAAATTAATTTATAAATGAATCTTCTACTTCGAGTGTGAACTGTCAAAGTGACAACCAGTGTATAACAACGTTAATAAACAAACAATTTTAGGTTACTTTAAACATCGGGTAAAATTATGATGTATTTTGGTAGTTCGGCGACATCAAATGACATATTTAATGAAAATAAAAGCAGGATAATCAGAATTCTTATCATAATTATTGCATTTGATAAATGACAGATGAAGTCACCGCCAAAAGCGTCAAGTAAACAAAGCTGTAAGGAGGTTATACACATTTCGCACCTCTGTGCTTCAGCAATACTTTTGAAGAGATCATAAAAGCATTTCACGTAAATCTCTGGTACAGGCAGCAATCGTTCGTGATCCCCAGACACCATGTTGTGCACAAAATTTTCAACGTACGAATCACCAATTCATTTTCGTAATACTATTGATCGTTGACATTCTCTCGTCTTCCCCATGTGATTGCATCGCACGGTTTATAAAAAGAGCCATTCGACGATTTTTATTAAAGTATTTATTTATTCAACCTGCGATTTTAAATTCACATATAACAAACAATCTAGCGACGTATTATTTATACAATATTCGAAAACGTCCAAAGATCCGCTTCTGATGTATGTTAAGAAATTCGTCTTGAAAGTACCAGACGGACCGCGACTGCTTTGCGATTTCGACTCTTCGATACTCATTATCGTTTTAACGCAGATTATTCTTCGATATGGCGGGTACTCTTCAAATAAACTTTCATTCATTACTACGTTTCCATTACCTAGACCCATTTGCTAAATATTATATATGTAAAAATATTTACAAATACGAAATTCTTAAAACTTCGTCACCTACATCTATAGACTAATGTTTGTGGCAAATTTCGATGTGTAGATTCCAAAAATGTATATGCGTAATTTAAATATTCATATTTACTGCTTATTCGAAGCGAAGTGAGAAAAAAACAATATCGTTGAAAGATCCTCTCTTTCAGCTTAATGTCTTTATCTCGTAAAACAATAGCGTTCTTAAGATTATACGTATAAAACAAAGTTATTAAATGATTTCGCTATTATAACACGATGCACGTAAAGCTCGTATACGTGTATATATATATAAATTATTCTTACTGTATGTATTTCTTACATATTATACATCTACAAAATATTTATGTTATCCAATTGAAAAATTAGGGACGTTACGTTTAAAATTAGTATTGCACAGGATTGTATGAGAAAGTCTACGAAAATATTCTATTCGTTTATCAAAATCTTCTATCGAAATAATTCGATGATATATTGACAAATATCTTATCTGTCACAAAGTTAATCAAGTAAATTTTAAAAAGATATACTGACGTAGAAAGCTTATCTCATATATGATTTAGAATTGATCAGCTCACGTAAAATATAGTATAGTGTGCATATCCTGTTATGCTGAGATTACTGTTTTGAAGATTATCGGGAATATAACCTAAGGGACACGATTCCGAGTGCACTTATATTTAAATTTTCATTTTATAGTAAAACGAACAAAATAAATATGATATTCTAAATTATCTCGTATAACGGATAATGAAAAAAAGTTGCTCAGTAACTGAATCGCTTCTTTCTATTTCGATAAAAACATAACCAAATGACAGCGCTCAAGCACGTACGTAATATTTACAAATGCAATTCAATAAATTATGCAAATAATTTTCAAATTTCTTTTTTTATAGGTAGGCTATTTTAACAAATATATAATTATAATTGTAAGCTGATTTTTGCTTCTAACGTATTTCAATCGAACCTGCGTTTATCTATGTATTTAAAAAGAATGACAAGAAAAATAAATAAGAATGTAAACAAAAATTTTAATTAATTGTAATGAAGGGGAACATGATTCTTGTGATATATTTTTAGTATGTACTCTAATAAAGTGGTTTGTTTGTAAGGAAGTTTAATATTTATCAGTACAAACACGTAAATTTACATCTGTAATATTATTATTTTTCAAAGCAGACATCCTTTTTAGTTACATTGGATACAACAATTAATGATATACATGTCACTTGATCGTGTGAATATAACTTAGAGAACATATGTGATAGTATATTTTTAAAAGTATCAGTATAAACGTGTGGGAATGGGCAATTGTTTGTGCAAAGATACACCAGAAGGACATGGACAAAATCATGCAGGGACTGAAAATACTATATCACCAGAATCAATTGTAGACACAGTTGCATCTGGTGATATAACCAACACGACATTCATGTTTCCAAGTTCAGCTCACATTGATAAATTAGTACTTGAAACGCTTGGAGTAATTGGTTCTCTTGTTGATAAGTAAGTATTGCAAATTATAAACCATTTTGTATAATTGTCGTTACTATTAATACTGCTACTGTTATTGATATTATTCTTAATGTATAACTGTAAATCTATTATTAGATCTATTGATTTTTTTTATGTACATTCAGTGAACAAGAGCCACCACCTGCCATGTTAAAATTACACGCTATTGCTGACAAAGAAGATGGATGGTTACAAGTTGTCAATTCAATGGTCAATGTTATTCCTATGCATAATCCATTAGGTCCTTCAGTCATTACTCTTCTATTAGATGATTGTCCATTACCATCGAAGGTATAATTTTTCACTTTTTCATGTTACTTGCTATTCCATATAAAGAGATCTTACTATAAGTATTTTAACTTGATAGGGATTAGTTCTACGACTGTCAAATATGTTTCAATTCTTTCAAAACCTTGAAAATGTACAAACCAGTGCAACTCAACAACGTAATATCTGTGTGGTGCTGGGTTGTATAGCAGATAAGTTAGCTGGTCCAAGTAGCATTGCTATATTATCTGAGGAAACTTTGGATTTTCTTATTTCAAATCTTGTAAGTATAATTAACTATATACGTATAATTATCCATATAAAAATTCTGCCGAAAAATCTTATTTTTTGATTTGTTTAATATTTTAGAGGGAAGATATTAATCCTTTTGTGGTATTATATTCATTAATAGCATTGGAAAAATTTGCGCAAACGAGTGAGTATTAATTACAGTAAATAACGATATTTTTGATGACTTATATCCGAGAAGCGAAAAAGGGAAGTAATAAATTGTGCTTACTTTGTTAGGTGAGAATAAAATAACTATAAAAAAACGGCTAATGGCTGAAAAACCAAATCCATTGTTAGAATTGGAGAAATGGGCAACAGAAACTCATTACGTACGTCGTCAGGTAGGGTTTTGTGCGCGGTGGTGTTTAGACAACTTACGTAAGTATCAAAAGTATTTCTGTTACACATAATTGACATGTAATCGAAATGAACACGAATAAATATATATTTTCTTTGTTGCAGTTTTAATGGAAGGTAGAAAGTATTCTCATGATTCAGTTGATATGACTGGTATCAATGTAATGTTAAATACAAAGGATGTAAGCGAGTACCTGAAAATATCACCTAATGGTTTGGAAGTAAGTATCATAATCAGTATGAAATAATGTGCTCTATCAGATAATACTTATACTTCTTTCTCTTTTTTATCATACTTACAGGCCCGGTGTGATGCATACTCATTTGAAAGTGTGAGATGCACGTTTCAAGTAGACTCAGGAATTTGGTACTACGAAACAATTGTTATAACTACAGGTGTAATGCAAATTGGATGGGCTACAAAAGACAGTACATTTTTAAATTATGTGAGTTTTTACATTCTTAATGTAACGTGCGCTATTACAATTTATATTATTTCTACATGTTCTATTTTATTATTGTAGGAAGGATTTGGTATAGGTGACGATGAATATTCTTTAGCCTACGATGGTTGTCGTCGTTTAATCTGGTATAACGCAAAGAGCGAAAAATACTATGATAGACCGTGTTGGAAAGCCGGTGACATTTTAGGTTGTTTATTAGATTTGAATAAATTAGAAATAATATTCTCTATAAATGGAGTACGATTAAAACCGTGTGTTCAAGTTTTTAAGACGGTACGGTACGTATACGTTTATTTCCATATATCGATATATTTGAGTAAAATATATATTTGTCGTATCACATTCCAAATAATTATCTTAAACGTTGCAGGTCTGGATTTTTTGCAGCAGCCAGTTTTATGTCATTCCAACAATGTATCTTTAATTTTGGAAACGTACCTTTTAAATATCCTCCGACTGATCGCAAATATCAGAAATTTAATGATCACGCTACTTTGAAGCCTGAAGATAAGGTTGTGCTTCCTAGACACATATACCTAGACCAGTTGAGAAAACTTAGTGTTAGAGAGGATTCATGTACATTGTGTTTTGACCAAAGAGCTTCAGTAAGATTCCTACCGTGCAATCACAGGTATAGTATATTCCTTATAATCGTTTTTATAATTTTTAATGCAACATGCATCAACTGCCTTGTTACTTAAGCAAATACTTAACATGAAACGGAAATGCATACCCTTTCAGAGGATTTTGCAAGACGTGTTCGAATCAGCTGCTAGAGTGTCCAATGTGTAGAGCTACAATCGAAGAAGTAGCTTCCGATAACACATGACACTACACGATCGTATCAGCATTTCTTAATACTCTTCCACTATCTTTCTTATATTATATGATTCTCAGGAACTGTCGCGAGGTAATCATAATTGCAACACATCGTGTGCATCACATATTGAATATGATTATAATATTTTATACATTTCTTTTCTTACAATACAGTATTTTAAATCAAGAGAAGGACTACAACTCAATCACAGAACGCAAAATCACATTTAAATGTATCACACCTCTAAGATATATCATTCTAAATGTTGCATTCATATATATAGATATAACATACAAATTATCGTATTGTAAATTCAAATTACAGAAGAATATCATCTTATATCTACCGGCTGTGCAAATTACTTTCTCTAGGTTTTACCTAAATACACACCTTACATCTGATTAGGAATCTAAAATAACATAGCAAGATAAAATTTAAATATTGTTTTTACACTGTACACATTAAACAAAAGGCTAACATTTGCAATTCACGTCTGAATTGTTACCAATGTACGTTGTACATTTCCAATTTAGTATTTGTGACTGGTTCACAAATATTTAGACATTGTTTTGTCCACGAACTTGAAGTTCTTTTCTGTTATATTATGAAAGTCTGTATCATCTGTACTTGTCAATAACGACAAGCAAGTAACTGAATTTGCGCTGTAATGTAAAATTGATTTTAGGAAACTATAAAATATCGATATCTTGTAGTATATATGGAAAGAACATATATATATATAAGCTCATGTTATATTCTAATGAAGACATAAAATGTTATCACATGTATAACTTTGCGAAACTTTTCTATAAATTATGTTGATTTCCATTCACAACCTTTCCTATTATTTAACGCATTAGTTTCTTGTTATTTATACGCGTTAAACTTATAAATAGAATTCTACGTCTCTTTTTATTTATCTACTAAAATAGGATCATTGCATCGCAATAATTGAATAATTGTCGCATTTTTAGTTTACACGGTAAAGGAAATTTTTAATTTTAAGAATAAATATGTAAATATCTCGTGGTACGTATAACTGCGCGAATGTATTCTCATTTGTATTCAAAATCGCATGTACGAAGTGAATTTACGCGGCAATTTCGAACGTCGAACGTTGTAAGCATCTCATTGGTAGAAACATTCGATTCTTAATTAAATACTGAATCTATTTTAATTGGAATAAAGTCATTTTCATTATACCGCAAATAACGAACAAACACCCTTTTAGTCAGTTTTAAGATTTACAGAACCGTTGAGGGGAGAATTAAAATTCAGAGTATCGATATGTAGGAATAACGTTGAGAAACGATCTCTCGATTTGGAATTAGTTAAGCGCGTGGCCACGAGGGCGCGTCGCAGTTTGTTACAACATGGCGGGTGAGTGAGTGCCTGTGGATCGAACGAAGCTGCCCAAAAACACGAGGGATTTTCAGCTAACCCGTGGTGTTTGTGGGTTTCAGATATGTCCTACATCCAGAAAGAAGACCTGAACGATTCTGACGAAGGTGAGTACTGACACAGAAATACATTTTTGACGATTGTAAATGTGCGCGGAAGGGATCGAGTATTCGGCACGGTGGCCCCACCATCGAAGCATGCCAGTGTCTGGCGTGCATGGCGGTGGCGTGGTCGTAAACTCATGCTCGGTTAAGTACGTTCTATCTTGCATAATTTTAGAGTTGGGCCGACTTAGCAACATTATTGTCACCCATAACAACGCAGTTCAGATACCTTTGAACGGGTGTCACGTTGCAGTTCGACTGTAAGCCGTATGTCACGCCGTGATTCTCACATGCGCGACCAGGACATGAGAGTGCCTCGATGGCGTTTTATCGGTTAGGGGGCGCCACGAAACGTGCCGCGCTGTGTTTACCTCGACCGCAGGCTGAAAAAAGAAGAAAACAGAAAAAGGGCACGCGGTCGCTTTGCGTCCTCGTGTATTGTCCCTATCTTTTTTAGCTACTTTCGCGTACCAATCGAAATATCGTATATTTTTCAGTGTTTCCTGAATGTTTATATCCCGACCGTTACTCTCGATTTATGACTGACGACATGTTACGGCAGTTAACGAGTACGTACGTTGCCTTACCGATTCGTAGTAGGGTTTATTTTGATCGCATTTCATGTATGACTATAAGAATGATCGAACCATCGGAATCCTTTATATCGCTAATCTATGTAACAATAAAAATGTTCATTTACGCACATCGATATTATGAGTTACGAATAAAATAAAATTATTCCTACGATCACTTTGGAGGTTTAATGCTTGCGATATCGATACATGTGATTCCTGTTACGTCTAACTAACGATTCGAAAAGCGATTAAACGAAAGAGGGAATAGGTGTCCTAAAGGGCCGAAGTAAACGGAGTTAATGCGCGGTTATTCGCCTATCGGGGTTACTGATCTTTCGACTTGCATGTATTTGCTAGTGCCATCTGTCGCATATAAAACTGAACTGCATTATTAACTTTCAATGGAGCGTTTCGCGTGTGATTTTCGATCTTCTTGGCACACGTTTACGAAACGCGTAACCTAGATATCGAGATTCAACGATATCGAAATTTAGTTTCGCACTCGCGATTAATAATCGATTCATCGACGGTACTTGGTATAAGGATTTTAGGTGTTTCATTCTTCCTTTTATTTTATTTTTTTTTTTTTCTTTTTTTTTTCTCGAAGCGTACGATGCGTGAACCCTTATCGCAATCCACTGGACCCTGTGGGCCGATAAAGTCGGCGCTCTACGTATATGGGGCATCTACCTTCCTTTCTTTTTCCTTCTCGTTCCCACACACACACACACACACACACACACACGCACGCGAGTACTCTCACCAACTGTTGCTACTAACTAACTCGTAGTTGGTTCTAATCGACTTTATCAAACATTCCAGAGGTCGTTTATCAGCATAGCTTACTTATATTTCCAAGCGCGTCTAGATAGAAAAATATTTGAGCCTGTGCCGTTCGATCCTCAAGGCAATGACCCGATCTAGATCGCATCGATCTCGACACTGTCACACGGAGGAGAATTCCTATCGATGACAATTCGAACGATCGCGTGAAACGCGTTCAATTCCTTATCGACCTCACGGTCTTACTAACAATCTCAATAACATCCGTTTCCCTATTATCCGTTCGCGTTGTGACTCACGATCGAGAGCTGTTTAACAACGGATCGTCTAGATCGTAGGGAATCGTTGGCGTGGATGTTTATCGATTTAACCTCGCGCAGGTTCTTTTTACGTGAGTAATCCTTTGCGATTCACGACTCGTGTATCCTATTTGATGACGTGCAACAGTAGCACGTGACACACCGCTTCCTGATTCATACTTCCGACTCGACCGTCCGCTCGATCATCGACTTAGCGCACGTACGATATTTTTTTTACGACCTTCCCTGCCTCGCCCGGCCCGTTTCGCTTCATCTCGCCCGAGTCACGTTTCCCCGAAAACCCTGTGTCCCTCGAGCTCTCTCGCCATCTTACCACGGATTAACCTCGACTTATATATCCGAACGTCGATAACAATGGTCCCGGCATTCCGACGTTCGCCGCGCGGCCACACGATCGGACGATACGTTCGCTGAATTTTTCCAACTCTGGCGTATGACTAGAGACGACGGGAGCCACCGCGAGCGATAGTAATCAGCCGTGATTATGCAAATGATTCGGTGACTGGCTGTGACAGCTAGCGGGTCGGACGTTTCTCGGGTATCAATGAATCCTTCTTTTCATCCGCGCTCGGCTGCCAGCCGCGTCGTGATTTTCGGCCGTTCGGCGAAACACGTCCGAGCGTGTCGCTCGGTCGGTAAACAACGCCGACCGATCGAATTCGCGGAAATCGCGAATGCGACCGTTGGCTTTTTTCGCGTCCGCACTGTCGGCCGCATCGCGTAGAGGGCACGCGAGGTATTGACCGACCGATCGTAAACGTAGACGGCGACGAGATCGATCCAACTCCAACAGGTATACGGGAGAGTCGAGCGAATCCTTGCGAAACATTTGCCGCGAAGAAAGAGACCCGGTCTATTTAACTGGCGCGTACGTTGCTCCCCATTCTGTGTTTGCGTTTATCGGCAAAGTGATCTCTCTCTCTCGCTCTATCTCTCTCTTTCTCTTCTTCGCCTTTCCTCCCTTTACCGGTACGACGTGCAGAGAGAAAGAGAGAAAGAGAGAGGTTTGTCGAGGAGGATAGGAGACGACGGATTGGTAAAAAAGGGAGAGGAAGAGGAGGCATAGGACGAATATAGGTGGATATACAGAGAAACTTTAATTTCTTGGCATTGTGAGGAGTTCCTTGCCCTTTCAGCCTTTTCAGTTCGGTGGTCTGTTTTTGATAGGAGGCCACGTCGTCTAGACACACCGGGGGTTGCCCGGCTTTTATAATCGCAACGAAATGCACCCCTCCGTGCTCGACGCAAAAATACCGGTTTTTTTCTCCCGTTCTCTCTCTCTCGCTCTCTCCCGTTTACCCCACTCTCGCCGTTGAATTTCTCTACCCCCTTAGCCTCGTCACCCCTTCGTTCCGTAGCGACGTGCCGCCGCGTTACATTAAAATGATTTATTCTCTTTATTAAATTCGCATTCGAGGCTACGAGAGCGGATTCTCGAGACCGGATGCGGCAAACGATATGTGTCTCCTCCGGTGGCGGCGACCTGCCCGAAGCGTACAGGACAGGCTTCCCTTTTCTCCACACAGGGGTAGCCAAAGGTCACGGAAGGGCATCAATTTTCGTCCTTTTTAAGCCAAACATACCTATTATCTCGTTAGCCATCCTCACTACTCCCTTCTCTCTCTCTCTCTCTCTCTCTCTCTTCCTGGTACGTTATAGAGGATTACCCGATAATTCGTGGAAAGAGAACACCCCCTATAGAGGAGAAATGGCGGCATCTCGTGTGTTTGAACCTGTTTTCCGGTGTCGGAACAGGCGGCGTCGGAGAAAAGCGGGAGGATCGTGGGAAAAATCAAAGTATCGGGTGTAATTGCTCCGGAAGAATCGGAAGGGAGGATGCGAGGATGCCGAAAGTTCGTTACCCGTAGGGGTAAGCAAATTCACCCCCTGTTCCGGCGGACACGACGACCAAGACGGACGAAACCGAGCCGAGCGGTGGCGCCGCCTGTCGTCAGGACGGACGCTCGAATGGCGGCCCGATTATTACATGACATTCCTCGAATACCATCCAGACCTCCCTCGTCTCCCCGACAAGCAGAGGCTCCTTCTTCCACGTCCCTCGACCGCCCCCTCTCCCTTTCTTTCTCTCTCTTTTACATCCCCATACGCCACTACACCGTCAGCTTCCTCTCCCCTTCTCGTCGCTCTCTCTGCCTCTCTCTCTCTGTCTTCCTCTAGCGCGGCAGAGAACGCGGCGTAGAGCTCCTAAGAGGCAAAAGGCTTCGGGCTCCAAAATAGGCCCGCGATACGAATGATAAAAGCATCCCCTTCTGCCCGGCTCCCGTAGGCCGCTGTCTCCACCCACGCCGACGCCCCCCGACCCCTCTCTCCGAGGCGTCTTCGCTTCCTTTGCATCCTGCCGTCGCGGAGGAAGCACGATCGAGAATCAGCCGCGCCCTGTCGACAGCCGAGCACGCCCGCACCGCGATATTCCGGCGATTACGCGAGCAAAGGGTAGAAGTAACGAGACCCCGAATTTTCCTCTCTTCTCCTCGAAATCGAACAGGTTTCTCGGAATTTTCTCATCGCGAGAGTAAGTAGCGGAGTCGCGGCACGGATGGAATGGAAATTAAAGAAGCGAAACGAGGAAGGCCGTTGGGAAATTGTTCGAGGGTTGGTCCGGTGATCACGAGGACGGTGGTGGAAAACGGGTTAGCGCGAATAGACGGGACGGCAGCAGTGACGACGACGTCGACGAGGAGGAAGACGAGGAGGAAGACGAGGAGGAGGACGACGACGACGACGACGACGCCGGACGCGGTGGCGGTTGCGAGCTATACGATCGATTCGCGGCCGCCTTCTATTGTCGCTGCCTCTGTGTGTAAGGGTTTGCAGTAACCCCCGGAGAAGGACGCTGGCTGACACCCCGTTAGAGAAAGGGAAAAGACAGCGGGCAGGGAGAGAGAGCGAGAAAGTGGCGGTAGTAGAGATAGTACGATTCCTCGTAAGCCACGAGCGAACCCATTCATAAAGACGGGGCCGTGACTAACGAGTAAGGAGAAACGAGCGCGAGCCTGCTACTCTCTGTCTTCCCCCCTCCTCTTTACTTTCATCTTCGACCTTTCTCTCTCTTTTCCCCTATCGATTTCCTTTCTCCATCGGCTTCTTTTCTCCCCGGGTGTTATCGCGCCCGGTAACGAGTCGAATTTTTCCTCCCTCGCCGCTCCTACTCTCGCGCCGCCCCTCCACCCCCCGGGCTCCTGCGATTTCACGCCGGCGGTTAATTAAAAACGCTTTCCGAGATCCGCCGACGAATTTGATAAACGAGCCGCGTTTGCAGCGCGGATCGATCCCGCTTGGACCGCGCCGGTGGGAAAAAGGAGCGCGTCGCGCAAAAACCCACCCTCCGTGGTCCGCCCTTGCCGTCTCTCTCGGATTTATCGATCGGAATAGATTACGCGAATTCGATTTCCCCCGGAAACGATCGACGTGTCGTGGTCGTGGTCGGTTTTTGCCGCCCCGTCACGGGAAACCATCGTTGCGTTACGCGCTGGCCCGCAAGAAACCGTGAAAATCGCAGGCACGCAACGGGTAAGAGGGGGAATAAAGGAGGAGGTCGCGGCGATGACAACGAGGAACGACGTCTACGGGCATTCCGGTCTCTCGCCGCGCGATGCTTCCGCGTTCCATCACGTGGACCGACCTCCGGGAAGGACGCGACATCGTCGATGACGACCGCCGATGGTGTTTCTTCTTCTTCTCCGCCGTCTCTCCCGTTCTCGGAGAACGCGTCCGCCTGTTGGCATTGTTCCGAGCTATCGGCCACGGCCGGAAGATGCTGCCTTAAAAGCGGCCTGCGCGTTCTCTCGCCGCTGGCTAACTCGCGGTACATAGATGGCGCGAACCGGCATCTTTTTCCTCGCCTCGATCGCCGGCGATCCGCTTCTTCTTCTTCTTCCCTTCGAATCGCCGCGAATCTTTCCGCGCTTTCGCCGCCGTTTAGGCCCGTTTTTGCCGCGCCGCGGGGATAATCGGAGGCGCGTACGCGGAACGCCGCGGCGGCGACGGCGGCGTCTTGCTGCTCGATCGGGAGATATCGGCGCTGCTCTGTTACGACGCCGGCCGGAAAGTTTTGATTGGGTTAGAAAACTCGTTCGCGGAGGGATCGATGGATGGCTCGGAAACGGAAAAGCTCGGTGTAAACGCGACCCACCCCTCGGCCGCCGCCGCCACCCCCGGCAACCCCGGCCTTGGCCGAAACGTTCGATGGAAACCGACGCGGCCCTTCGCTCCGCTTTCGGCCATTGCACGGGGGAGAGCAGAGAGAGAGAGAAACAGAGGGCGAGAGTGGAAAAAACAATCTAGCTAATTTTTCTACCGCGTACAAGGGCACTGGGACAACCGCTGCCAGACTAAAGCGCCACCCCGCCTTTCCTCCATTCACCCGCCCTTCAAAGGGATCAAAGCTGCGCGCTTCCGACCTTCTCCGAATCGCTCGGCGGATCCGCGAGAGTAGCCGCGGATTCTTACCTCCGCTCGCCTGGAACACCCCCGGCGATTCTCTCGGGGCCGTTGCACCCTTCTCGCGTCCATCTTGCCAGCGTTTTACCAGCGGAATATCTAGTTACCGGTACGTGATCGCGTAATTATTACGTGACTCTCGATGGCTTGCTCGCTGCTCGCGTAGCTCGTACATCCGATTTCGCTATCGAACGAGCGTGCCGTGGAAACAAAATCGGTGCAACTCGGTGTCGAACTCGAGGAGCAACAGCAGCAGCTCGTGGTGGCCGAAGCGGGTCGAATCGCGACGATAACGTACTCGTCGATAACACGCGGGCACGGCGCACGAAGAATGGCTCCTGGAGAGGTGTCCCATTAATCAAAATCCCGGAGAATGGTGAACGGCTGGCGTGAATGTAACGTGAAAGTACTCTCGCGACGCGTAGAAGCGTGTACAGCTGGCGCGTTATCAGGTAGGCGCACGGGACGGGGATGACCAGATAACGAGCTAGGATGTCGTAACACCTTTCTCCTCCTCCCGCCGTTTTTCTTCCCGTTCTTTCCCGAATACGAAAATAGGCGCCGCCGGTGTGTGCGTGCACGGGGGCCGCGACGAGAGCCGCCACGAGCCGCGTCTTTTGTCTTCTTTTTCTTCTTTCCGAGCCGGTCCGCCGATTAGGCAGCGCGTGTAAATGTGGAAACTAGCTTCTCAATGGACGAGCCTGGCATTCCGAGCCTCTTTTTTTCAGCCACGTGTCGCTTAGTGTGTCGCGCGTATATGCATTCCACATGTGGGTGCGCGAAGTGTAAATAAAATTCCAGACCGTCGCGTCTCCGGGAAAATTCGACGCCACGGATACGCTGCCCTAACCCTTCCCTCGACAATTCGGTAGCGTTTGTTTCTCTCGTTAAGATTTTTCCTTTAGAATTCCAAGTTCTACGAATCTTTGATCCGATCGTCCAAGCTTCCTTCCCTCGCAATCGATAGATCTTTCTCCAAAGTAGACCAAATTCGTTTAGATTACGACCCANTTTGGGAATAATATACCTAGAGAGATAGCAGAGCGAATGGGTGCGTGATTGCTAGTTTCAAGGAACGAATTTATCTGCGATAGTGCCGAATGTTTAGGAAGGAAGTGGAAGGTTTAAACTGGGGCGACCGCCAATGTCGGTGCACGAATTATAAGTCAAGCGTATAGTTGTTATCTTAAATAAACGATTTTTATTATTATCAAAAAGTGTCGGTGGCCGTCATCCGCCGAACGATTCCTACGCGTATACACGCACCGGTGTAGGGTGTTTCGTCACCGGGAAGTAATTACGTCATTGTCGGCGTCGTGGCGGTCTCGTGTGCCCGCTCGGGGGGAAGGAAAATCGATCGGCGCCGTACGAAGTCGAACGTCATTTCATGTATTTTTAAAGCTTTTTTCCCCCAACGATTGCGAGTCGGCGGGTGGCAAGTGACGAAAGAGAGGCCCGGACGATGGGGATCGAGGTCAAAGCTCGGAGCAGGCACGAGAAATTTCGTCCCTGGAATGTGCCGGTTCCCGCGCAATTGTTGCGACAATTTAACGCCGTTGTCTCCATCTCCTCCTTCGTTATCTCGCCAACAAGTTAATCTTTATAAATAGCTCGAGCCACGGTTATATTTAATCCTGACCCTCGTGGTCGCTGTTCCTCCCTTCCGCACCT
Organism: Euglossa dilemma; assembly: GCA_002201625.1. NCBI lineage: Eukaryota > Metazoa > Arthropoda > Insecta > Hymenoptera > Apidae > Euglossa > Euglossa dilemma. Next base: position 235,498 of record NIJG01000011.1, read on the forward strand.
CTCTCCGCCTCTATTTTCCTCCGCGTACGCGTGTCTCGCGCGTCTATGGCGTTTCTGGAAAATCCACGGCCGATCGACGGGTCTTAGGATTCCGAGAACGAACGCGATTGCGATTGCGATCGCGTATAAAACACGTACGTATAATTTATGGAAATCTCCGCGCGACCTTTCCGCGACGATCCGTGACCCGGTTTTCCGAAATATCGGCTACTCGCGAGGCAGGTACGTCTTTGGTGAATAATAGAAGAGGTCGGCGAGAATATCCGTGGATCCAGCCGAAAGTCGTTTTTATCGTTTCTCGCTCCGTCCCGCCGACGTCTTCTCTCCACCGACGCCGTTCCTCGTGGTCCTTCGGTTAACCTAAATTCAGACACGACTGCTAATCGATCCGCTCTTACACGCTCCTCTCTCTCCCCTTTCTTCCCTTCTTTTTTCGTCCCTTTTCCGCTGTACGATTCGGGTGTACGATAGACGCGAGTTCCTCGAGCCAGAAAATTTCGCGCGATCGATCGATCCACCACCGCTCATGGTCTCGTTCCAATTTCGATTCGGGGGCTGACGAGGCCTCGAGCACGCCGACGACCCCTCGGGCTTCCGGTCCCGCACACGTCCCGACCAGATTTTCCCTTTTCCTCTCCTCTCTTTCTCTCCTTTCCGGGGATGATAAACGTCGGTCGCCAGTCGATTCTCGGCCAGCCGCGTTTCCCGACCAACGTGCTAGAAAAGTCCGCGCGAATTAATCTTGGAGCTCGACCGACAATAAAACCGGACTGTCCTTACATTCCTGGCCAGTGTGTCGCCCGCTATTTTAAGCCCGGAGTTTAATAAACTTACGTCTCTTAATTAGACCCACTCCTCCTCTATCGTCGCTCCTCTCCGCTGATCTCCGCTCCTCTCCGCTCGCTCGCCACCGTTCAGAACGGTTGACCACGCTCCGCGCGCGCGTTCCGCGGGGATAAAAATCCTCGCGATACACACGCCCGTGCGCGCGTTTTCTCACGCGACGATTCCAGCCAGCTACGTGGATTTATCTCTGCCCTCGCGCCAAACCGGGACACCAGCGCGCGGCGCACGATTTTTATATTTCAAAAGCGAGGCTAGATACACCGTGGAGACGCTCGAGATTAGATTAGGGATTTACCTTTCGACGGGAGGAAAAAAAATTCCTCGGCCGCGATTCAACCGCCGCGCTCGCGATACGCTGCGCGTCCTTCGTTCCCCGCTTCTGGCGAATTTTTCCGCGCCCCGCCGCTGCCGCTCGAGAGGATTCTTAAACCCGAGGCTGCTCGCTCGCACGCGGCCACGCGAGTTTACGTGCGCGTCGCGTTACGGCACTGCGCCGCGTACGCTCGCTTGTTCCACGATACAATCAATGAATGACTGACTGCGTGCCGTGACGTGGCCGTGCCGGTGACCGCGATGACTTATCTCTCTCTCTCTCTCTCTCCCTCCCCTCGACGCGTTCGATTTTTCGAAAAACCAGAGATTCCGGCACGGATTTCGAGATAAAGGGCGCGTCGAGGAAGAAACGGTCGGCGGGGGCCATTTCGTGGCCCGTTTTTCCCTCGAATCCCGGCAGAATTCGTTCTGCCCGCGAAACGGGCCAATTTCCGCGGACACCGCCGCGGCCCCGTTCTCGTGCCGCGAATTCTTTCCGCCGAGCGTTTAACCGAGTCTGGTTTCACCGCGCCGAAGAGGAGAAAGAGAAAGAGAGGGAATGAGAGAGAGAGAAAGCCGAATATACGTTCCCGACAAAGCGTGCCTTCCTACTCCCGGTAGTTTTCCCTGCTTCCCCTCGCTTCTATATTCGTCCGTTTCTTCTCCCTTTCTCCTTTCATCCGGTGCACATTAGCGACGCGAAACGTACGTTCGCCACGGCAGACCGCACGCCACGATGCAATCAATGAATGACGGTGTGGCGCGGCGCGCGCACTGACCGTGATGACTTTTCTTATCTATCCGTCTCTCCCTCTTTCTCTCTTCCCTCCTCCTTCTTTCGCGTCGTTCCTCTCTTTCCCACCCGCTGCGACCTCGCTGCTCTACATCTGTTTCTCCTTTCTCTCTCTCTCTCTCTCTCTCTCTCTCTCTCTCTCTCTCCACCCTTATCGCGGCAGCGGTGCTCGCCCGAGGCGCGCTTAAAAGGTGTTCCCTAATGACGGCCCTCTGCGCCCATGTGTGTACGCGTGCCCCTCTCGTCCCCCCGAGAGAAAACCGGGGCCCGAGCGTCCGGCAGACGCGGATTCCGCGTCGCGGCCTGCACGCGGCCGATTGATAGCGCGCCGGCTATCGAAGGCGTGGTCGTAAAGGTGCAAATATAGATCGAAAGCCGTGTGTGCGACTCGTTTGTATTTATAGAGCGTACCGCGCGCGTCCTCGGCTTCTCCGACGTTACGGCTCCGATAAATTCGATCGATCATTTTTCTTCCCTCGGTCTACGGAATTTCCATGAACGAGAGAGAGCGAAAGAGAGAGAGAGAGAGAGATCGGGATCTCGGCGCGACGCCGCTTGGCCGGATCGAAATTCCGTGTGGAGACGACGAGCTCTCTCGGAGGATTCTCGCGACACGCGGGGAGGATACGCGCGGAGGAAGCGAGGAGGACTCGGAAGAGAGTCCGTGGCTGGCGGAGTAGTATAGCGGTCGCGTGGCGTCGCGGTGGTGGACGGCGTCGTAGTCGTCGTCGTCTTGGCCGTGTTCGTCGTCGTGGACGGTCGGTGACTATCGATCGGTGGCGGGCGTCGGCGTCGGTGCCGCGCGGTGGCGCCCCCGTCGTTTAGGAGGACGGCGACGGCGCTCTGCC
>NIJG01000011.1:247042-284503 GCA_002201625.1 Euglossa dilemma
TCTGTCTTTTCGTGCTTTCTACGCTCTCTTCCAGCCACCCCGAACTTTTCCGCCCCCTGGCCCCGCTCGTACGCGCGGCGAGAGGAAGGCAGCCGATCCGAGGGTTGCGTTTATCGCGAATCGTCGCGAATCGTCGCGAATAGCCGCGACGCGTCTGTCTAAGTATAAACGGACGCGTTGACCTTTTCCATCGGCGATGGCCGATTAGAGACGTAAGATAATGGCGGAAAATGAGAGGCGTCGGGTGCTGAAAGGACGAGTTTACTCTTGGAACGGAGACCGTGAAACGAGGGGTTTAAAATCGGAACGATGCATAGGGGATATCGAGGATAGGCAGTCACTCGAGATTACCTACCGCGGAAAGAACTACTACGATCGGACGTGGCGGACCCTAGCCAAATATACGCGGTGCGTCAGCGTCGCGGCGCGCGGCGTCGCGTCCTCCCTTCCTGCACCGTCCAACTGCCGGGCGCCTCGTTTGAGGTCAACGTCATTCGCTTCTCTCTCCTTCCCTCTCTCTATCTACTTTTCTTCCTCTCACGCACTCGCACACACCTCTCTCTCTCTCTCTCTCCTTCTCTCTCTCTCTCTCTCTCTGGCCGGCGTCTCGGACGAGCGAACTTTGGAACGTCGCACGCCGGTTCACCTATGAGTGAAATAGATCGTGCGAGCAAAATCTGACGAGTCGCCGCGGTTAGATGGTGCGTGTCGTTAAACGGAGGAAAAAAGCAACGAACAGAGGCAAAACTCGTTCCCGTGGCAGTCGTCACCGGGCCGAACAATATATTCGTGCGGTGTCACGATTTTGCCGCGATTTCGAGCCTCTTAATTGACACAGCTGATTTATGCGGCCGGGCAGGCGCGTGTGAGCGCGATACGAGCCGGAACGGAAGAAACGAACGCTAGAGTATCGGTATTGCGCGCCGTATTTCTTGCCCTGCTCCGATTCCGCTTGATCTTGATCTAGCCGCCGCAAGAACACAGGCTCTCCGCTCCGATCGGCCCGCGCGATCTATCCCTCGCGGACGATCATACTCTTGCTCTCTGATCGGTGGATCGACCAGACTGTGGGCCCGGTGTCGCGATCCGGAGCCGTGCAGGTTTCCCTTGATCCTCGGGGCCCGTCGTTTCACAGGTGCCAGGACCGTGTAATTAAACGCGTGTTTCGTAACCGCGCACGCTCCTCCACGGTTTCCGATTACCCGCTACCGGCGACAACGGGATTGCACGTGCAATTAGAAAGCTCCTTCTACGCGGGAAGATGGCATCCTCGATAGGAAAAGAGGCAAGCTTTGTTCCTTCGATCGATACACCTCCGTCGATCCGGAAGTCTCTGTAATCCTAGACTCCGTGTGGTAATTTCGAATTCGTTCCTCGCTTATCCGGTTTATCTCGAATTTTCCCCCGTAAATCGCGATTGCGCGAGTTCGGCTAGCGTCACGGCGCTGTTGCGTTCGAGCAGGCATCACAGGTTGGCAGTTGCACGGTGGAAGTCGGAGAATCCGTTTCCCCTGGCGCTGTCTATCCTGGTTACCGGAGCACGTGGGGATATTAGCGGACGGGGATAGAACGTCGGTCGATGCTACTGGCGCCATGATGCGTTTCCGCGAAACGCTAGCCTCCGTTGCACGTGCGAAATATTCTGGAATACCGATGGGTTCCTCGGCTGTCTCTCTGGCGGCGCGCGACACGAGACGCGGCCGAAACAAAATACCGCTAAAATTAATCCGGGCCTTAGGTCACGTCTGCAACGAGTCTAGACGACGACGAAGAACCCGTCGACGACACGGCTCGTCGAAAGCGGTGGAAACCGTACGCGCCTCTCTCTCTCTCTCTGTGGGTGTCCCGGTGTCTTCGAGATTACGTTGTTTCGCCGAATTTCCGCGTCCAGCTGCTATTTTCCTCTCTCTCGCCTTTATTCCTGACCAGACGGTCGGCCAGCGGCGCGATAAATTCTGGAAATCGTCTGCCGGTTCGCGGAAAATTGGCCAATATCCTGACGTTTATTTCTGGACGCTGCTTCCTTCTTTTTTTAGTTGACAGCGTCCGCGGCGGCGTAGACGGAACGCTGGAGCAGCCTCGTGTCTTTAATAATGTTACACGCGGCCGAGTTACGGGTTCGATATTGCGAGTATAAAGCTGCGAAATTGCGCGGCATTATCGTTGCGGGCTCGTAAAGTAGCGTTATTCATTTGCAACGGGGCCTTGTGATTTAACCCTGTTCGTGATTCCGTTTAACGGCCTCTCTCTCTCTCTCTTTCTCTCTCTGCCACGTGGCTCGCGTACCTTCCATTCCCAACTTTTCGCTCGCGTCGTTTACGCCGTTTTCCTCCTTTTTCCCACCGATGGTAACTCGTCGCGAGGAAAATTTCCTTCCCCTACCGACCATCATTCGTAGACCAACGATTATAACGTTTACTGTACGCGGGAAATGAAATTCACGGATAATTAGACGAACCGTACCGACGCGTGGAGATCGTAGGGGAGAAAATCGCGTTTCCTCGGAATTTTTGGTCGGAACTGGGTCCGGAGTTGGGAGAGCAGAGCGGAGTCATCGAATGACTAGTCGATTTGTCTGGTGTGCCAAGCATTTGCCACGTCATGCCTCTTCCACCGCTGCGGAGAACAGATAATGCGGACATTGTTCGGTGTGAACGCAGCCTTCGACCAGATGGCACAATTTTCCGATTGTCGTTCTCCGCTTTTTCATCGTCGTCGCTGTTCGCCCCGGCTTTCAATACGTGAAACGCGGGATGCACGGCTGCATGCATAGGTGCACACACACACATACACACACACACACACACGTTGACGTAGGAATAGGGGAAGGGAAGGGGGGCCAATATACCGGGATTAGGGTATTACCGCGGGTATTTGCGATTTCGATTTACGTTCAGGTAATTTCGTGATTCGGTTTCGACCGCTCGAAAAATGGCCGCATCAGCTATTACGGTCAGTGGGCCACCGCCGCGCCTATCCTACCTACGAAAAGGACGCCTCGCGGGGTGGCGTCTCTCTCTTTCTCTCTCTCTCTGGACGAATTAACTGGATCGCGAATCGATGCTGAACCGATCTTCGTTGGATCCCCGCTTCGATCCATTCGCGAACGAGCAAACTCGTTCAGATTGACTATTACTCGTTGTTTGTTTCAATTAACGCTAGGTTTATGGACGTTTTTTGTGCGTCTATTTTTAGGGAGAAAGAAAACCAGGTATTTTCTTAGAAAAAAGACCATGAGTTTAATTTAAAGACAATTAGGATATTAGCGAACTTGATACAAGTTCATTGAATCTGTTAATATCGTATAATTGGAGCAACCTAATCGTCGAATCGATAGGTCCCGTAAACCTGGTGTTATTCCACTGCAACGGTGACCACCAGTCACAAAAGTTGGGTCCTCAGTGGGCCCGTGCTGGTCACCGGTGACCGACGGTTTCATCGAATTGTATTTGTTTTATTTTTCGGGAATCGAGGCAACACCGATAAATAGAGAGTCCTTTCGAGTCCTTTGTAGTGGAACGGCGACTCTCGCGGGAAAATGGAATTATAATTTCGAACGGAAACGAACTTTTCACGGCAGGCTCGAAGGAAAAAATACTCAAACGAAACGTTAATTCAAACACGATTTCTGCCGGTGTTATTCTGTCGCGGCGGAGAATTTTCGTGTTTTCGTTCGGCTGCCAAGCTTTAGAATTCTTTGAACGAGTAATTCGGAAAATTGATCGAGAGAATTCCTTTCAGGGAAGCGGAATATCAGTGCGATTCACAGAGTTCCATAGTTTCTCGTCGAACGTTTCGAATGTCGAGTTCGAGAAGCCGAGTTCGCAAAAATCCTGCGTTTATTTCTTTTCCGAAAACCGAGGGATCATTTTACGCTGGAAGATAGGCGAATACAACAATTGCGAGCCCGCGTTCATTTTTTTTCAATGATCGCAAAAAGAAAAATTCTCTGACCAGTCTTTTCGACTGGATTGATAGTGAAATTTATAATTCCTCGATTTCATATAGTAAAATATCGGTCCCATACACAGAGTTCCATAATTCATTTTCTTAAACGTTTCGAATCTATCGCAGAAACCCTTTGTTTTTCGAAAAACGAAGAATCGTTTAATCCCTTCGTTTGTAATATCGTGCGAGACTCGTGGTAACCAACTTTGTCCAATCGCGAGTGTCACGAGCGAGAGCCGTGATGATTTCATCTGGCCGAACGCGAATATCACGAGTGAGAGCCGTGACGAGGAATCGGGCCGAACTCGGAGTGTCACGAGCGAGAGCCGTAGTAGCTAGCCAAACGTAAACAAACACGGGTGAGGCTGCTGGTTAATTCCCGCAGATGTTTCCTTGTCTCAGTTGCGTGTTATTGTTCGCCGAGTTCGGACGGAATTCGACGCGTGACCGCTAATTTTCGTCGATGTTTTTCTACCGAGGCAAGTCCAGGCTTGTCAGTTGCGTGTTATTCTTCGTCGCGCTCGGACGATGTGGCTGCTCGTGTGGCCGTGCGACTTTGCTGCTCGATTATGGCACGCCCCATCGCTACTTAAATCGAAAGGTAAGAGATCAATCGAGTAATTAGGATAGAGAACACCCCTCCTCTGCTATCCCCGGTGTCCCATAGCTCACGGGCCACCATAGCTATTCGATTTCGATGAAACTTACGTTACAGATAGTTCTCAAAGGAATATTTCACCCTCGTTTTACTTTCATACGCCATGCTTCTAGAGTATTCTAGAGTGCGAAAATCATTCTCAAAATCCCGAAAAGCGAAGAATCGTCTAACCCTTTGCATTCTGAGATTCTTTCGTTGCGAAAATATAGTAATTCGAAGATTCTGTCATAAAGTCGACGCTATTGTTAAAACGGTAAATCGTTTACAATTTGAGACATCGGGATCTGGTTGAACCGCGACTCGAGTGCAAAGGGTTGATCGAGTAGTTGGAAAAACGTACATAGAAGGTTCCTAGACTCGTGAAAAGGGAAATTTCCGTTCGATTCTTTGATCGTTCCGCTTAAACTCGTAGAGAAATGGCGAGAAATGGGTGCAGAAAGTTGTGCATATTTCGGAAAGCGAGGCGTGGAAACTCGAAGCGTCGAGGGACCGGTCCCTTCTCGCGAGACGCGGGGTTCGAGAGGATTGCACGGTAAACGAGTGCATTGTCTTAGGTCACGATTGGGCGTCGTGCAGGAGCGGCGCCCGCCTAGGGAATAATCGTCGTATTGTTGCCCGGTGATAAACCCCTTTATTGCGCGCACGCGAATCCTCCTCGGCCCCGATTCCCTGTTTTTCCCAAACTCCCGGCGAATCCTCGAACCACCCGAGTGCGAGAGGTTCGATAAAGATGTTGCGGAGGAATACGGGTCAAAAACTCGAAGCGTCTTGTCCTCGAGAAAGAATTATTTCGCACGAAAATACCAGACACGTAGATCTTTACTCTAGATCGTCGCATAGTTGCGATTCGCTCTTTACGGGCCAAAATAAACCAAGATAACACAAGATGATCCAAGACGATCCGTTCATCGGTGATTTCTTCAAATAAAAAAACGTCGCGACGCGAGTTTTCCAAACAATCCGAAGCTCCGAAGCGAAACTTGGTCGAAAAATCGGTCGAACGCGGAAGCACCGTGAACCGACAGTGTAACATCGCCGGTGATATAAATATGGACTATGAAAACGGGCGAGAGAGGGGTGGCGGAGGTTGGCGAAATTTTCGATATAAATTCGCCGATATTTAAATCTCGCGCGACGGGGCACACGTGACGAGCGGCGGGCCGGACGAAGACAAACGCGGCGGAGGCGGAAAAAGGAAAAGTTTAAAGATAGCAGTTTATCGCGGCCGATCGTTAAACGCTTAACGACCCCGTCTTTCGTTTCCAGCCGCGTCGCGTATCGCGCGGAAGCATTAGATCACCGCGCGTATGCAACGCCGAATCTAAACTGTAGCGGGACCGCGAGAACGGAAGTGACGAAGAGGCCAGCCTAAATAGAGCAAGATAAATAATTCGCGGCGAAAAAGGAAGGATAATACGCTTGCGGATCGATACCCGGTATCGCGATAAACAGGAGAGAGAGAAAGAGAGAGAGAGAGGAATAAAAGAAACGCGCGCGTGTGTAGGACAGTTTATCGCGAGGATCTGGAATTATCCGAGGAAAGAGAGGGAAGAAATCGTAAAGCCGGTGTCTAGGGCACGTGCCCTTCGCCCTATGACCATCTGCCTCGTCTTATTCCGCTGCGGCGTGGCCTGCGTTTCCTCTTGTTCGGCGCGACGCCTAGTAGGCGAGGCCCGTCAGGCGACGCGATCGATTCGCTTCGCGATATTGCAGCATCTGCCGCGGAAAATGGTCATTAAAGGGTCCCTCGCCTCATTAGGGACCGCTGCCGCGATAACGCCGTCGTCCTCGAGAGCGCTACGGCGCGACGCCGCGATCCGGCTCTCCCCGGCGTTGGAAACTTTTAATAACGCGGTCCTCCGCCAATTACCCCCTTGGCAGGCTGTTGTCATCGTCGGAAGAAAAGTTGCCGGACGAACGAGCCGCTGCCGCGTCGGCGTTTCACGCGCGCCGCGCCGCGTCGCGCCGCGTCCTTCCTCGCGGATTAATTCGACCGTTCGGAACGGGGGGTTAGGCTCGCGAGCGGAAATTTCGCCAGCGGAGGGGCGTGAACGCCGAGGAGAGAGTTGTCGCGCTAACGGAAAAGGGATTAAGGGCGCGTCGTCGGAAAGTTGGCGTCTCGCTTGGCCGCCTCCGCCGCGTCGCGACGCGCAACCAAGAAGAGGGAAACTCTCGCGAGATGGCCGAACGGCGGAAAAACCATTGGCAATGGGAAAGGCGCGATGTTATCAAGATTTACGGTTATTTCGTCATCTCGCGGCGAGTGGAACCGGTGGTTGGTCGGCATTAATGCGCCGTATACATAAGTAAGCTCGTCGGGCACCCTTTTCTTGGCGCAAAGTTTATTCACCGGTCAAAGGACCTCGACTCGAGTCAGACAGAGGAGGCTGTCTGCCGTCCTAGGAAATAACGCGTCGGAATTGCAGCGGGCTAACTATGTTCTAGTCGTGCCTCTCTCTTTCTCTCTCTCTCTCTCGCTCTCCCCGGTACCTCGTCCACTTTCCGTTTCTATCCTCCACACCACTGGCATCGCCGGGAGTAATCCGTGTGCATTTACGACCCTCGCTGCGCGCACAGTGGTGGTAGCGACGTGCATGCGTGTCGGTGAGGGGCAGGTGTGTACATTCGGGGGGGAAAACGAGACCTATCTGCACGGGGAGAGAGGGAGAGAGAGATGGGTGGAAAGGGGGCATAGAGAGGGAGAGAGGAGCGCGTGCCGCCGTCGACCATCCGGAGGCCAGGTGTAGCCTTTATCCATTTTACTCGCGTTTGTTACCCTCGGACCTCTACGATTCCGATGCACCCTCTGGGTCCCGCTTCAGGGGCGCCCATCGACCGACTGGGTCTACGGAAAAAATACACGCTGCAGCGATCGACCACCGATGCCCACGGACATCGGCTTTCCGCTACATATGTACTCTAGTCGCTGGCCTAACCTGTCATTATCCAGCGTTTTCGTTGTTCCACTTTGGCCGAGCGGGCGTCGCCGCCGCGTTCTTTATATTCGTCTGGACGGTGACCGGGTCCGGAGGGAGACGCGTCCGTGGGGAGAAGAAGGGGCCCGGAGGGGAGAGCGGCGTGTCTTTGGAAAGTCGCGGATAAACCGTGGGATACTTTTCGAAATCGGAGTATCACACCCTCCCGGGTTACTGCGCGCCCTCCCGGAGAGGGTGGCGCGCGTGGATCGTTAAATATTTTCGTCGCGCACACAGCCGGTCGGTGGAAACGCGGGGTCCGATGAAGGCTGATCGAAGCCTCGCCGCGTACAACCCCTGTGTTCCCTATGGCTGCGTATCGATGGAAACATCGTCTCGCGTGCGAATCGAAGTCGGTTTGAGCGGTGGCCGAACGTCGTCTCGGGCAACAATGCGGAGAAACAGATCGATGAAATTCCACCGGAAGACCGTAGGAAATAGGCAGCAGCTGGAATTTCAAAAATCCACCCCAGCTGTCGAGTCTGGCAATCGACGAGTCTAATCCATGGCGGAATAGCAGAAACGGGGGTGCGCGCGGGGTCTCTCCGACCCCCGCAGGCATACGCCCACGCGGAAATGACGTCCGCCCTTGGATAATCAGCACAGGGCCCGGTAACGACCATTTCGAAGGGCGTTCTCGCGGCGACGCTTCCGATTTTCTCTGCTCACCTCCGGCAACAGGGGCGGCGGCGACGTCTCTCGAGGCTCTGCAGAAATCCCTCGAGAATCGGGCAATTCTAACACGAGTGGATATTTAGGCCTCTCTTCTTATCGCCGTTCGAGAGGTCCTGCAGCAGCCATCGAGCAAATCCTCGCGTTAATTCCTCGAGATCGTCTTAGATCGAGCTCGTCCCTGGCACCGTTTCTTCTTCTTCTTCCTTCGGGATTGCAACCGACGCGCGTTTCGATCGCTCGGGATACATCGCGGGTTAATAATCGCTAACGACGGGAATGGAAAATGGAAACGGGACGAGGGATTGAGAGAGAGAGAGAGAGAGAGAGAGAGGGGGAGTTGGGAGAGTTTGAAGGAGAAGAAACAACGCGCTCGCGTTCTTAATAAAGCCCTTCTTTGTTGGCGGTTTAATATAAGAGCGGCGCGAGTTACGCCGCTTGCATTCGCCTCCGCGAGCATGCAAAGCGCGAATCATGACATAAATATAACCGAGCGATGCGCATAAAGTTGCACGAAACTACGTGTTCGCGGAACTAGAGCAATCCAGGGTGAAATAGTCAGGGCGGAAATATATCCGGTACAGAAGGCCGGCCAGAGAGATCCGCGGATACGTATCCGGCAATGCATTTCAAAAGATTCAAAGGTACGTGACCCTATTTTCGCCGGCAGATATCTTCTCGCGCTCCAGTGACGCGGGGTTTAAACTTTACCCGCGGTCTCCAAGAACCTTCCTTTTCTTCTCGCCGTTTCCGCCGTCGCGAGCCTTCCTCTGCGCGCGCGTACGCACGCACGCACGCACGCACGCACGGAGCCGCTGCGCGTGTTGGGCGTCGAAGGGAAAGAGAGCAGCCGTCAGAACGCGACTGGACAGGAGGGTGCAGGCTCGCGCCAGTCGATGGCTCGTTTAAATACGTCGAGGGTGGTCAAAGGACCATCGCGACAGCGTCCATTGCCGATCCTTTTAATCCCGCTGCTGCTGCTGCTGCCCGCGTGTCTCCGCGCGGAGAGAAGGAAGAAGACAGGGGTGCCGTCGACGCGGAGTCTTCTTTTTTCCCGTCGGTTATCTCGTCCAGGGCATCTTGAGCGGCAGGGACGACCGTTAAATAGCGAGGAAGTACCGGGAGAGCCCGATGACGACAACGACAGCCCTTTGACGTACATTAAACGCGTCACCGACTAAGTGTTTCTCCGCAGTCGCTTCTAGCCATCCTTCACCTCTTCCTGCCGTCGCTTTTCTCTCTCGAGCCTTTGGCCAACGAGAGAAAATGACATCGGGCCGGCAATAACCCCCGGCTACTTCTTCCACGGCGTTCAGAGACGGCCGCGAGAAAGGAAGAAAGCCGGCGGAGGAAGGAGAAAAAGAGCGTTCTCCTCGGGGGTGGCCGACACAGTCCTGTAAGAAGGGCGAATAGCGGGCGTAAGTACTCTTCGAGAGTCACTCCGGCAGATAGAGAGAGGAGAGTCGCGCGGTGGAATAAAGGCGGCCCGAGTAAACTTCGGGGCTTAAGTTCGGTTTTCTGGGACACCTCGGGCCTCGAGCACGCATTGTCCGTCCCCTTATCGGGATCGTCCATCCGTTGGATTTCGTTAGAACGCTCGCGAGTTCGATTAACAGGTGAACCGCTGCTAATAAAAACCGCTCCGTCCCTTCGTGCGATTCGTGCGCGTACCGTGGCTAACAGACAGGGTGAGAGAGCGACAGAGAGAGAGAGGCGAGGCAGAGTTCGTCGACTTGATCCGTACAAAAGGAACCGTCCTGGGTCGACCGACCCCTCTTTCCGTTGGACGATGAATATTCGATAGTCGAAAATTTGATCATACGAAAGAGTCGTTAGTGCTCCTCGTCGCTGTGGGCTCTTAGGGGAACACGAAAGAGCGACCAGTTATCGTGTTACGACGCGCGTCTCGTGTTAAACCTGGTAACTGAATATATCTCTCTGCCCAATAGCCGTCAAACGGCCGACAACGATCGAATTTGTCCAGCCAGCCGTGTCCTCTCCTCTTCTCTCGCCATTTCTCTCTCCTTCTCTTCCCAACAGCTTCTTACCCCGACGCCGAAATATATCAGCGCGGCTGGTCTCCTCGCGGAGCGCCGAGCCTCCGGTACCCCTAATTGATTTTCCAACCAAACAGAGTCCAACTCGACGGATATTTTCTTTCATCCCTCTCCCGCACTCACTCCTCCCCCCCTCTCTCTCTCTCTCTCATTCATCGTATTTACCGGCCAAGTATTACCCGCGAGATATATCCGGTTCTACCGGACGTTATCGAGAGTGCTCGGCGCGTCTAACTTTCACGCTCGTCTCGTTCATCGACAGGATCGAACACGAGCCAACGTTTCTGCGTACTTTCAGAGGCTCCAGGTGCGAAGCAGGGACGGGTCGGGCCCCGGGGAGGGAGAGGCAATTTGCGGCGGTGGTGCAGGGCAGCTGCAACGGCTCGCGAGATACGGCTTAGATCGTCGTGGCACGAGCCTTCCTGGCATGTGTTTCCTTTAGGCCCTCGACCTCGCCCCCCTTCCCCGCGCCGTTAGGCCCCTCTTCCTTCGTGGATTTCTCCTCCGATCCGTCTCGCTCCTTCTTCTTCCACCGCCGTGCGTATAATTCAAGCGGAACAGACGTCGCGGGCCCAGCCCTTTCTCCGCGGCCAGGGGGATCCGAACATTATTCCGCGCAGACGACGACGCACCACGACGCACGACGACGAGAGTGGCAGGGGTCGGTCGGCTGCGTTTCAACCTGCGGAAGATCGGCTTTCCTCTCCGGTCACAGCTGTGCCGTGTAAATACGCGGAGGAAAAGCGGCAGGGAAGCACGGCGAGGTATCGCGATCGATCGATGGATCGATCCGGCGCTGACAGCTGTTCGCCCGGAATCGTAGCTAAACGAGAATAAAATGATAATTGGCCGCGTACCGAGCGGCAGTTGTTTCCTGCGTGAAATGGCACTTTACGCTTAAACGGCGCGCGTGCAGGAACGCGAATCACGTATCATCGGCGACGATTTCGGGCATCGTTGCCCTTATCGCGCTGCTCGCTCTGTGTCATAGGAACTGCATACCTATTTTAATGAGACCATCGTGCGTGCTCGCAATCCGCCAGGCCACGAACGAGCAGTTCCTCGCGGTCCGATTCGGCCGAGATTAACATTCGCGCCGCGTGCCCCGCGTCTCCGTCCCGACGCCGGCGAGTCCTGCTCGCGCGCGCGGTTACGTAAGCCCCGAGAGTACGGGAAGAAAGTTACGGGCACGTGCGGCGCAGAAGGTGAATCGCGCTCTCCTCTCTCTCTCGACATCTGTTCCGGCTCTATCAGCGCAGGGAAATTAATGCATTTTTTCCCCGGTTTCCAGCGTGTGCCGGGGAGGGAGGGTAAAAAAGAAAGAGGAGAGATGCACGGCTCCCTTTCTCCGGGGCCCGCACACCGACACGACACACCTAGCCCCTCGGTAGTAGCATCTGCCGTGGCTTTCGATGAAGTGATTTCGCCGCGTCTCGCGTGTACACCTTTTTCCTCCTCGATCCTCTCCGCTGCGGGGTGCTGCTGCTGCTGCTGCTGCTGCTAGCTGACACGCGCGGTCGCGGCATCGAGAAATTTAGATTAGGCCGCACAGGTAGCAAACCTAACCTCTCTCTCTCTCTCTCTCTCTCTTCTCCCCTAAACCTCGAGCTTTCCGCTCGGACCCGTATGCGACGCGTCGCCATTTTTCTTCTCCTCTCTCCACGGTTTCCCTTTTTTCTGTCGCGCGGCCGTGGTGCCGGTGGCTCGGGCTGTCGATAAAATCGGCAAAGGAGGGCCCCGGCCATAGACAGCTTCCTTTACGCGTGCACACGCGGGCTCGAGAGGAACCCAAACCTCCTCGTCGTATCGCAGCTGACACGCACGTGGCACGTGGCCATGCACCGGGCACACCGATGCACACGAGCAAGCGGTCACGGATAGTATATTTACCGAGAAGCCACGAAAAGGTGAGTTGGCTTCTTTCCGAATACTTTCGACCTATCGACCCCCTTCTGCAACCGAACAAACGTGTTCGCAGAGGAACAGATGCGTCGCGAGGGCCCTCGATGCGCCCCGGATTCCCTTCGAGAATCTTCCACCTAGCCTTTCGATCGAACTCGATAGA
This sequence comes from Euglossa dilemma, assembly GCA_002201625.1. NCBI lineage: Eukaryota > Metazoa > Arthropoda > Insecta > Hymenoptera > Apidae > Euglossa > Euglossa dilemma. The sequence goes on from NIJG01000011.1 coordinate 259,418, forward strand.
AAAAGAAAGAGAGAAAGGAGAAGAATCATCGGGTCGTCATCGTTGCGTCTCTCGCCGACTTCTATCTCGGTACGGTATATTCTTTCGCCGGCGACTAGACACGAGCTAAGCACAAAAAGATTCAGGCATCCGATACAAGCGTCGGAGTATCACGGACAGCGTGTTAGAGCGCACGTTTCGTCGGTCAGTTGCAGCTGTAAGCATTCCGCGAATTTTCGGAGGCTCGCGCGTGGATCCCTCTGGATCCAGATAAGACCGCGGATCCTCTTTCCACCGGGTTTATCTCTTAAAAGGATTGCATAATCTCCGCCCCGGTATCCACCGCGCCGACGTGGTTCCAGCTCCGGCCGAGTTCGCTAGCTGTAACCGCGCGCGCGTTATATTTCCGTCCGATTCGCGAATATTCTCGGTGCCGGGCTCGGATCGGTAAGAGAATCCCCGAAGAGAGCGCGAGGGATCTCCGGAACGGAGCACACTCGGCTCTCCGAAGGCGGCAGGCGGCTAGGGTCGATGGTTATCTCGCTTCCTGTCCGTTCGCTCGCCCTTCGTGCCTTCGCGGCCGAACACCGAGGAAAGAGACCGGCCGAAGAGCAGCAGCAGCAGCAGGAGGATAAGAAACAGCGATAAAAGTCGGGCGAAATAAATACAAAAGATAATGGACGGTGTATACGGAGGATTGTTAGGAGTAGCGGCGGTGCAGCTCTGTCGCGATGCACCTTTCTCTCCTTTTTGCCCGACATCTGTCGGTTTCGCTAACTCTCGCAAGGAGGAGAAGCAGGAGGCGTTCCTCGCCGAAACCCGCGTCGCCGGTGAACCGTCTCGGTTCTCGAGGTTCCTCCACGATTTTTCCGCGTTTTTCCCGCAACGTTTCGATCCGCCGTTCGAATTCGGAAGAGAGAAAGAAAGAAAGGGAGAGAGAGAGAGAGAGGAACCGGTGGATCGCGGGTATTAAGAAATCCAAAGTGTCGAGTTCTAGGTGGACGGGCGGCGAGAGGAGAGAAAGAGGAGAGAAAGAGAAAGGAAAGAGAACGGGTGGGGGCGAGGGGTTGAGGCTCGGGCACGTGACCGGAAGGCGGGGGGCAAAACGGCGCACGCGCCGTCGTCCTCCACCTGGTGCATCACCTGCTGCCCCCTGCTTAAGCCTCCCTGCCTCCGCCTTTCCTCTCCTCGCCTCTCTTTCTCTCCTTCGTCCTGTCTTATCCTATCCTCCTTCTCTCCTTCCCCTCTCCCACCGCCGCCCCCGCCGCCTCCTCCTCCTCCTCCTCGGTGCCCTCTGCACTCGTCCTTACCCATCCCTCGCTCACTTCGCCACCTTCAACCACCTAGAAGCACTCGACGTTAAGCTGCTCGTTCGTTTGCGATCCTCCTCCTCGTTCTTTCTCTCCTTTCCCGCCGCTTTCGAATTAATCCGCGGTTTCCCGCCAAACCAGACCCCGCCGCGATTACCGCGCCCTCTCGCGTTTTATCCTGCCGCGGCGTCTCGAACCGTGTCAAGGATGGCCGCAGTCGCTGATACCGAGGCGTCGCGACGCGATCCAGTCGGCCGATACCGCTCGTCCGATCGCATCTATTCGTCCTCGGTGTCTAGCCGAGAGATAAATTACGCGCCGCTCGTAAACGCTTCTCGGAGGATTCCTGGATACCTGGCCCACCACCACCTGCCACCTCCCCCCCGCTGAAAAGCACCGACCTTCGGCTGGAGAACGGGGCCCCGACACGGTGCGCGGCTCCGCCGCGGCGTTTTACCCGTCCGTGTTCCGACCACGACGTCCAGCGTCTAATTAGCCGTCTCCGTGGACGCGACTCGAGTGGAAAGGCCGAGGAGAGGATGAATCGCGAGGAGGATCGGCGAGGATGGGCGAGCAATTATCGGGCGAGCGGAGATATAGCGGCGGAACACGCGGCGGCACAAGGTGGCAGATGCGGGCTGCGTGCGCTCGCACGCGGCACGAGCGGAACGAAGAGGGAAGAAAGGGCAAAGGAGAGAGGCCCGAGCGGGCCAAGATGAATTCGAGGTCCAGGTGGCGCGGCACCGTGCGTTTCGTGACGCTTTTGTGGCGTCCACGGCCGCTGGATCTCTCGGGTGTTAGAGACGGCTAGGGTAGAGCCAAAGAGGATCATTGTCCGCAGGATCGCGATCGAGGAGAGTCCACGTAGAGTCCTCGTAAAGTCCTGACGATTAATAAAGCGATGGAAAACGGGGTCTCGCGGACGACTCGGTCGACCCCGACGACCGAATCGGCGGTGACGTTTGCCAATGGTTCGCCTTCTTTACCCCCAGAGGGTTACGAACGGCAGCTTCCATCGGGGGTGTATTTATACCTGACCCGGTCGCGATCTCGATCGCGCGAATCGAGCGATTCCGATGTAGGTCGGCGATGTTCTCGCGTTCCTGTTACCTCGGGTCACGGCACGGGGCGCCAGCCTAATTGTCAGGCTGAAACGCGAGAATTCCGTGGATTCGCTAAAAATATAATGCAACCTGCGCGCGCACCCGCCCCCCTCCCGTTCTCCTACTAATGAATGACTTTTTCGTTCTGTTGCAGGTAAGTTTATCTAAGGAACGAGATCACCGAGTGCGCACACCGAACCGCGGCGCGTGTGACGTGAGTAGCCCATTCACACGTGCTATTAACTATAGCGATATATATCCTTCGTTCTCGGAATACTTTATTGCCATACGTTCGAATGACGCATGTACCGACACGAGTACACGTAAACCAGTTGCACGTTACCCGACACGGCGAGCGAGTGAGGGAGTGAGAGCCGGTAAACTCTCGGCTGATAACGCGTTCGATAGTCTTTCTCCTACGGAGAACCAGAGGAGGAGACCTCGGCGGAACCTGGGACCGCAGCAGGAGTAATTTCAGGGTTGTTTGCACGGACCAGGATGAACCAGCGTTGGTGCGCGTCGGTGTGCGTGGGTGCCGCGTCATTTAGGACGCATCGACCAGTCCCTCTCAATCTCTCTCTCTCTCTCTTTCTTTCTCTCTCCGATCTTCCGCGTCTCGTCCTACGCGCGTTACCCTCGTTGCTTCTTTCTCGTGCCCGGGATATTCCTCCTCCCACGTGGGCCCTATCTCGCGACTCGCCGGCGAGGATTACAAAGATCGGGGTAGAAACGGAAACCGTCCGCTTTTCCCGGAGAGATACTCGTCCGATACGTTTCAGCGAGTCGGACAAAGCCGACGATCCTCGCGATAACGGCAGCTTTCTTTCTCCTCTCTCGTGGCTTTCGATTAGCGGTCGATTAACATTCGCAGAGGAATCAAAGACGCGCGCGGCCAGTCTGGCCGATACGCGCGGCATTGTGCTCGGGAAAGGATTCGCGGGAGAGGAGGAGGAGGAGGAGGAGAGACTTTGGGGGTTAGTCGCGATTTCGACAAAGGAAATTCTCTGGCCGAGAGGAACGGCGCAGGCGCGCCTCGATTCGCGAGGAAACAACTCGCGCAGAAAATACCGCGCGTTTGCCCGATGATTCGGAAAAATTCCAATAACGCGTCCGAGATCCTGACTCACGCGTCGCGAGCTCGCGGCGTTTTCCTCCTCCTCGTCCGTACGACGAGCAAGTTGGAGCGGTTTAGGTGGTTGTGAATGAATTCGTTATCCGAGGAAACGGTCGCGACCCGGCGTGCCGCGTGAATGGTATCGCGTAAGGTCAGAGTGTCTGGTCGGAAGAGCGCACGGAGCCGAAAACGACGCGCCGCGCCGATAGCGTGGCCGATAACCGCCCGTTGCGTTTCTAATCTCCGGTTTTCGTGCAAGATACGCGGCCGGAGAGGAGTGCAGCTGCGCGCGAGATGGAAATTCCGGAACGTTCGACGCCATTGATAATGGCGCCGCGCGTGCACGAGCTGGAAACTCGGACAAAGAGGAGCACCGAGCGATAAATTTCGTACGCGAGTCGCACACGCGCGTACACGCTCCGCGACCCCACGAGATGTTTTCGCGAGAGGCACGCGTGTGCGCAGGCCACCGCTGCGCGTTACTTTGCCGGCTGTCTCTGTCTGACTCGCGGGCCCCGCGGTTCAATGTCGCCAGAAGCAGCGAACAACAATGTGTAACCGCTAAAAATACTCTCTCCCTTTCCTCTCCCGCTTTCTCTCTCGCCTGCCCCGCTCCGCGCCGCGCCGCGCCGCGCTCTGCCCGTTCATGACTTTTCTTCGTCCGCCCGCTTCTTTCTTCGTGTCACCGAGTCCATCGCCACCATCGCCGCGCCACCCCCACTTTGAATAACCGCCGAGCGCAGTAATAGTTTCCTCTCGGGACCTCGCCGCGAGTTCAACGCTTCTCTCTCTCCTACCTTCCTCCGCCTCTCCGGGCCCTAATCTCTCATCCCAGCCGCCGCTTTATTTCTTCCATTCACGTTTCTCTCCCCGAGTCGTTCTCCCCCGGACTACCGCGTTCTTACTTTGTCCTCTGCCGGCTGTCGAGCCTCGGGCTCTAGGTAGCTCTGCTCCTCCATCCACCTACCAGCTCGGATAGGTCGCGTTCCATCCTTCCTACGATGATCAACCTCCGAGATGGACCCGTTGCACCTGCATTCGCCACGAATTTTCCATCGTTCTCCGAATCAACCGGAGGATTCGCGTCACGCGATGTTTGCGCGAGAATAGGAAGGTGTCTAGCAGATAACGGACGGACGTCAGCGACGCTGTTTACCTGGATCTCGTCGTCGCTGTTTTCCCGCGAAAATTCGTGAATCATCGCGCTACGTGGAAATCCGTCTCATCCGATGTCGCGACCTTCGTTCTCTCTTCGCTGTGACGCGTGGAAGATGATAGGTATCGAGCGTGAGTTTGCCCTTCCGCGAATCTCCGTTTCCGCGAGATCGCCCGTTACCGAACACCTCGCGCTGGAATCTCGGCGAAAATTCGTGAGTCACTGGCTTACGGGGAAACCGGTTTTCTGCGCTACGAGAAATTACGACTCGGACGCTCGCGCGACGAATAACCGAACGGGGGGCTAGGAGGACCGCCTCGTCCCGATCGCGGTTTTCGCCCTTTGTTCCGAATAATCGCGCCGGGATATCGCGTTATTAATTCCGTGTTAAAGGTCGCGCGAGATTAACCCTTGCACCGCTTCCTCCTCCTCGCCGCCGATCGCAGACTCCGCGCGCGGATCTCGCCGTTTTTCGAATATCCCGCCGTCGGGATTGGCGGCCGGTCGAGGGGGCGAGTATCGGCGGAGAATTTCTCAGCGATTATTGTAAGGAGTGCTTAAGCGAATCTCGAGGCGAAATCCGGCTTGAATGAGAAGGCTGCCGGGTTGATCCGACGACTCTCGAGGCCCACCCCGTTGGCCCCCCGCTCGCAAAGTCGCCGGGGTAACTCGCGGCAAGTTGGTCCGCCGGCAGGCTTAATTGCTAATTAATTCTAATTGATAATTCCCTCGATAGTGTTAGGGAAGTAATCTCAAAGCGTGTTTACGCGAAAGTTCCGACGAGCAATCGTCTGACGTCTCTCAGACCTCCGTCGATTCCGCGCCTCGCTATCTTCTTCTCCGTCCCCCTCTCATTCGACGTCGCTTTTTCCGCGACGCCGGAAAATTAACGGCTCCGTTCCGCGTGTTTACACTCACCTGTCCCCCCTCTCGAGGATCATCGCGATCGATACCGGTGTCGTGGTTCACGGGAAATTAGAAGCACCAGGCGGGGGGCAGCCCGTTTACGCGATTTATTCGCCATTGATAACGCGTCATACGTATCCGGCTTTATTGCTTCCTACTCGATGCCGGTTTAACGTTCAATCGCGTAATGGACTGAGAAAATTGCCGGCCGTCACGCGAGGCGAAATTTCCGCCGAGACGATGTTCAGCCAGCGGAGAAAAGAACACGCAGCCCTGCAACAACCCGATTCCCTTTTCTCGACCTCGGACGATAACGTAGAACGCAATATTTTATGCAACGCCGATGTAACAGCGCCGCTGTGCTCGGCCCAAGGCAAATATTTGTGTACCCGCCTCGGCGGGGATCGCGGCCGAGGGGGGCGCAGAGGGGGGCCGGTAAAGACGGAAGAAGAAGAAGAAGAAGCTTCGGCGTAACTCTTGCGTCGATCGGTCGTAAATCGCGAAGGTTCCGCGGTCAGAAGTCGACAGCGATACGGACACGATAGCGTCGTGGAATTAATTAACGCGCGGCTGTAGTTGGAGCGTCGATTATTTTCCATTGTCGTCACCGAGTCCCGCGAACGCGCGCGCTCGATGGATCTGGTAGTTTTCTTCCTTGTTCGCCGCGTGTACCTGCGTAACCTTGCCTCTCTTTCTCTTTCTCTCTGTCGCGAATCGGACGTATAGGTATACGAACGTTCGTTCGGATTCGAAAGATAGGCGGCCGCAATCGGTAGCAATAACGCGTGACGTTGGCGAACACGTGAGAAAAATGCAACGTAAACGTCACCCGTGTCACGTGACCGGTGTACGTAGAAACGAAGCCCGAGGCCGTTCGTCGGGAACGAAGAGGCGGTGGAGGAGAGGACGACGACGACACGACGACGACGACGACGACGACGACGATGGTGGCGGCGACGAGAATAAACGCGGCGGAACATAGTAGGAAAACGATAGTGGCGCTTTTCGTCTCGCAGCGAAACGTCAGTGACGCGTTATCGACGCGCGTCATCGGTAGCCGATGATCGACTGGGACGGGCGTGCACAGGGACGGCGAGATAAATCGATATGTCGGTGGAAAATTATTTCGCGATAGGCGAACGTCGTCGGTCGATTCAAAGGTTTCGCCGAGGCGGAACGTGGACGTTTCGCTAATGAAATCGATCGCGGTGAATGAAATGCTGCATCGTCGCGACGTCAAGCGCCACGTGACTGTTAAACGTGTGTCCGTGTAAACTTGGCCGCGCGCGGGTTTACGTACGCGCGTGTACACGCCGGACGAATACCGGCCCGTTCGAGGTCGTTCCTCGACAGCGACGAACGATAACACGACAAAACGTTCGCCGAGTTTTCGTCTTTACGTCAGTCAGCCGGTAATACCCCGACCGCGTCATTAGCGTTCCACGAAGCTCGTTGCCGCGGTCGCGGTGGCGCCTCGTTCGTCTAACCGTCGCGATTACGATTCGAAAGAATAACGGCGTGGTTGCAGCTGTCCGAAACGAGGAATCGAGATAAAAGGTGCGAAGCGGAGCGGCGTGGCGCTCCGGTCGGCAAAAGTAATCGAGTTTCGCGTCTACTACGTAAGTGTGCTCGGATTCCAGCGTGATCGCGATACATTATCGGTCGTTTCGCGATATTGACAGTTCGGTGTCAGCCAGAGGAAACAAAGAGACCGAAAACGATATCGCGGCGGATGATGGTGCGTCGTACGAGCGTGTGTCGCGAACGCGAGCCTGCTCGTGGTGGTTCGCACGAACGAAGAAGAAGAAGAAGAAGAAGAAGAAGAAGAAGAAGAAAGCTTGGGACGAGTCGCGTGTTCTCGGGACTGCCAGTCGACAGAGGCCACGAAGAAATCTAATTGGCTGCCACGAGGCGCGTCGGTATACGGCACATTCTAGAAAACGGAATAGTACGGGAACGGTGCGTGTGTTGCGCGTGGCGACGCATATACACCGACGGACCTCCGTGTGACGACGTACACGGCCGGAAAGTATAGTGACGCGCGAAGACGTACACGCGGAACGAATCGTGGTCGTCGGCGCACATCGTGTCCTACACGATCTCCCTGTGTGTCCCTGCGTTTCAGACGCTTGGATTATAAGGAATGTCGAGGAACGGTGCTATTTCTGCCGCGTCTCTATTCCGTAACAATCAGGGACGTACCGAGCGAAGGCGTTTTCTCTCTACGATCATCCGCCATACAGATCTCGCGCGCTTTATCCCAGTTTAATCGGGAGCATATCGTTTAACGCTCGATGTTCAAGCTACTTTTAGAACGACCGTGCGCTATTCTTCGCCCGTTATTGTCTCTAATTGAACCAATATCCCACTACTCCGTTTTAAGACGCAGTATCTCGTGTATTTTGGAAAGGCCGTCTCCTCGCTTTATTCTCCTTCTCTCCCTTCTCTCGCTCTCTCATCTCCTCGTTTAATCGCACGCGCGCGTGCGCGCGTCGAAAAGCAGGCGTGGAACGATATCGTTCACGAATTACGAGGTTGACAAGGTTGGAACGGTTGGTAATTTCGCAATATCGCGCGCATTTCATAGCCGAATCGTTAATGACAGCGTGTGGTACGCGGCGTTCTCAGTATGCGGAGCATTCGCAGCGGAAACGAGAGAGAGAGAGAGAGAGAGAGAAGTCCACGCGTAACAACGTAACAGTACCGGCGGCATAGAAAATATGATTTTCCGCATAGCTCGGAATTCGTTGCACTCGTATTCGTTCCGTGGCACGCGCGCGGCCGTTTACCAGGCCAGAGCCGATTCACCGACGCTCGGCAATCGGAATCTCATCCTTGGTGTACGTACGCGACGACGGCCATCGTGCAAGCGCATTAAAGTCCGCGCCGCGATAGCGTAGCGGCGGCAGAAGCGGGGCATGAATTTTTCAAGAGGCCAAACGAGGCATATGCTCGTCTCACGTGACAGCCCATATCGGTAGAATCCCAGCGACCTGTGCCACATAATTTTCCGTGTACACGGTGCACGGACCGATGTTGTGTCACGTTACGCTGCTCTCACTCCACCCTATGCGTGCTGGTACGCGCGCACACACGCGCGCGCTCGCTTTTATCGCGCACGCACACGCACGCACACACACGCACACGCACACACACACGACCGGGCCACGGTACAGCGCCACCCCGAATACCGGATGTGACGACACTCGCGCACTTGGCCCGACGCACTCTTGAGATGTCTCCCCTCCCCCTCCGCGCCGCCTGCTCTATTTCTCTCTTTCTCTCCGTCTCTTTCCCTCGGTTTCTTCCTCCCTTGCCCGTCCCCTCCGTGCCCCCTGCCCCTCGGCCCGGCGTACACTGCTCGGTACGCGAGACTCCCTGCTCCCCCGGTGCCCCCACCCGGCCGGTGCCTCCCCTCCTTAACAGGGCGCTATTTACCCTCGCAGTTCCGGCGACGGCCGACCGCGGCGCTGCTCGCTCTTGCGTCGCATCTCGTTCGGTGTGTTGTGTCGACGTGCACGGCGTCGGACTCACGCTAGCGCGCACAGTCCCACGCGGATCTTCGCGCGCGCCTGCTGCTCTAAGTGTCATCGCGAATCGGGGTGTTTGTCCGCTTTCGTCGCGTCTTTCCTCCACCTCCTACTCCTGCTCCTTCTTCTCTTCGTCCGCCGCGATGCCGCGAGCACGTTCTCGATTTCACGCGGATTTACGGCAGGACACGATACGCCGGAATACCGTGACGAGGAGGATGCCGCGTGTGTGCCAGGGAGAAACGAGCCGCGAACGGAAAAGGAGAAAAGACGAAGGCAACGGCGGAGGAGGAGGAGAACCGAGGAGAAAGAGAGAGAGAGAAAACAACACGCTACTCGCGGCCATTTTAACTGCGCCGTACGCTAACCCGGGCCACCCAGTGTGTAGTATACGAGAGCCAGAGAACCGCCGCCGCTCTCTCCTTAGGCTTAAACTGCGTCTCTCGCGTGTGCGCTTTGCTTCTGCGCACGCGAGTCGGGACATGTTTTCTCGCACATACACAGACCAGTGGAGGACGCTGGTGCGTTACGCACACTTTCTCGCCTGGCCGAGCCAGTTGTTTGTCGCGCTCGGGCACGTCTTTCGTCACGATTCCGTACGAAGTCGAGGAAAATTGACAGCGACGGGAACAACGACGACGACGACGACGACTACGGACTACGACCACGCCGCGCACGGGAATCGTCGATACGCGTACGCGTGTATGGACACGTAGAGAGTGTGTGACACACGCGAACGGCGAGAGGCGCGACACGCGAACGGACGGTGAACGGAACGTGTGCGCGCTCGACCGGTATGTTTGCTGGTTTCGCGACGGGAAGCGCGCCAATCGACGGACTGGCGAGAATCGGGTGTACCCGTTGCATCATCCACGGCGGTATCGTGCGCGGGACAAGGAGGGAAACTCCGTCGCGGGATCCCCCCCGTGGGAAGAAACGGCAGGACGATAACAAAGGAATGATCAATCGAAGTGTGTCGGAGGAAATTTGTTCAGCCGGTAACAACGGACTTGACAGCGACCGGGGTTACCCTATGATAACTCGTGCGGAAGAATCGGGACGCGATGGAATAATTGCAAGTGCGCGGAGGCATGGGGCAAAGGAATATACCATTGGAGGTGAGGAATCGCGGCGGTAGACTCCTCGGGACCGATCGAGGCGCGTTCTCTGCCGAGCGGAAAGCACGAGAGGGCAGGAGTGTGGTGTATGTGTGGCGGCGTGTGGCACTAGCGCCGAATTCCAGCCCCGACGTGGACGACGCCGGGCACACGGTGCACAAAGGAACGAGGAAAAGAACCGAAAACGTAAGTCGCACGTATGGAAAGAGGTTAGAGAGCGGCGGAAAGTGGGGATGAGGAAAGTTCGACGTCCGAGGGCAGCGGCGGAGAGAAAGAAAAGTTATCGCGCGCGCGACCACGACGTAGGTACGAACGAGGAACCGCGTGACTCGGAATCTGCGCAGTAAATCGCGTTCACGTGAACGCGGCCCGAAGGCGCCGCGAAATTCCGCGGAGAGCGCACGGCCATTCGTCACGAGGAGGTGGAAAGCTTTGAAACTCGATCGTCTATCACGAATATAACCGGGGCCCCCGTTCCTTCCGTTTCTTTCTCCGCTCTCCCCCGGACGCACCTTCTCTCTCCTCTTCTCTTCTCTTCTCTTCTCTTCGCCTCTTCGCTTCTCTTCGCGCGCCGCGTGGCTTATTCCGTTCGTCTCTCAGCCTTCGTGCGTCGACCGCGCACGAAGCCCCTTCTGCAAAAGACGTGGGCGACATGGTGGCTTACGTAATGCTCGCGCGATAAGACGGATAACGCCGCGGCGGCGGCGGCTTCGACCGTGCCACCGAAGCGGCGCCTCTATTTTCGAACGCACGAGTCACTCCGGTTGCCGCCTAACCGTCCGCGACGCCTCTCCGACACACCCGAAAATTTTTCCATGCCGCTCAAAATTCTCCCCATTTCCCGTCCCGTCCCCGTTTCTGCCTCGCCGCGAGGTCCTTCGGTCGATCCCGAGCGGATCGGCGCGGAGGATACGCGTCGTCGTGGATGGCCACGTGGTGGTTGACGTCCGAAATCCGGATGGCGCGATAACGCCGGGAGAAGGAGCCGCGTGACTCACCGGCCGACGTATGCGAAACTGAATCACCCTGATATTAAAATCATGCAACGTTTTCACTCGCCGCCGCACACCGTCGGTCCCTTTTTTAATCGGAGACCCAGAGAGAGAGACGGTTCGCCGCGGGTACAACGGCGGAGACACACGCGGCCGATCCGAAAAACTTGGCCCGGCGTCACGGCGGAAGAGGGGCGACGCCAGTGGTGGGGGGGCGTCGGACTCGCATGGTGGACGAGCAAGATGGCGGCGCGGGTTCGAGACACGTGAGAACCGCGTTGCCGCGTCACGGGCCCCGAAAAATGCTCGCGGCCGCGTTTCTTCCGCCTGGTCGATCGATCCCGACCTCTCCGGCCTCTTCCTCCTCGAAGACGCACCCGTTTCCTCGTAGGGACGCGCGCGTCCTTCGGCGTCTACCACCTGCGAGGTAAGCTAATCGATCCGACCGTTTCCGATCCTTTCGCCTTTGTCGTCCACCGACCGAGACTCGGCTTCGAAACCTCCATCGACGAAACAGGGCCCTCGAATTCGCGGATAAGACGAGAAAAGCGGCCCGCCGAAGGGTCATTGTTCAGTCGGAGAAGCGTTTAGTTATGCTAGGAGCTTCCCCAGAGGTGGAAGGCACGCGGTAATACTGGTCGGCGGAGCAATAACGCGTTGCCGACTTCCATATGCAACGCGTAAGAAACTGCTACTGGCACACGTAATTGCCGGTTTACAACTTCGCGGTTCCGTTCGGGGTATTTGCATTTTCCTGTAATTAGAACTCTCGTCCGCTTCCCATCGTCCGCCATAAACGAATGTCAGCGTCCGTTCGCCGCGCTTCCTTCCGCGAACGCACGTTTCCTGCCTCGAGAACCCGATTCCGTTTGGGCCCCTTCTCGACGACCAACCAACCCTCTCTCTCTCTTTCTGTCTTGCCTCGGAGACGTCGTCCTGGCACGATTCAGTCCCCAGTTCTCCCCGGGGCTTCCTGGGAACTGGCGCGACTCTGCCACGGTCATCGCGCGTCCCTTTCCGTCTTCGTGACGTTTTTCCCGAAGGCCGGAGCGTGTCGGCGGTGGATGCAAAAATGGGTAACGATATTACGTGCTTAAGGGCGAATGCAGAAGGGGTGTGCCCGAGAGCGATGGCTGTCGGAAGCTGTAATGGAGATTGATGGCCGCCGCGGCGGAAAAGTCGATGTTGCGAAAGTAAATTAGTCCGCGGAGAGAGAGCTAGATCGGGCCTAAAATATTGAAATCGGTGATGGAATAGTTATCGCGTCTTCCTCCGTGTCCCCGATTCCTCCTCTCTCTCTCTCTCTCTCTCTCTGTCTCTCCCTGTCGTTCTAATTCGAGGACGTCCGTTATCGAACTCGGGGGTTGGTACGAAACAATTCGAGCTTCGACGTCGATAACGCGCTTCGAATCGCCGGTCGGAACAATCGGGGTACTCATCGTGTTTCCGGCGAAGAATGACCGCGGGGACGTTTAACTAATCGGCCGGAGAATTCGGGAAATTTCTCTGGACGCGACACGCTCTCGCCCTCGGTTTTTCCCTCCCGGAGACCGTCCGCTCCTTTGTACCGCGCGCGTTTGCATTATCGCGTGACAAGCCGGAGATAATCCGCGTCCGAGGAAACGGTGAACGCGGATAATGGCGCGTTAATAGCGATCGGCGGCGATAAAGAGGAAAGGCTGGAAGCGAGGAACGGGCGAAAAGTGAGCGAGGTGTATGGAACGCAGTCAGGTGGGCGAGTCGCATTCGGTTGCTACCATAATCGTGCTTCGACGTTGTCCCATTGTCTCTCGCGATCCGCGTGGGCACTCGGTTCCATCGGTCGAGCTAAGGGTTGATTTTTCCACCGATCCTATCCTCTCTTCTCCTCCGTTTCGAGCTCTCGGTCGAAGAGGAGAGAGAAAGAGAGAGAGAGATAGCCGGGTCGGGAGGTTATAGGACGCGGTGCAACAGCTGGTACACGCGAGAGACGCGGAGTCGTCGGTGTGAAAAATCGTATTTCGGAGCGGCGACCGGCAGAGACGCCCACGCTTAGGTAAAACGGAGCGTGCTCGTTTATGGCAGCCGGTGTGCCGATCTTAATGAGCCTGCTTTGCGTTTCTCCGCGGCGAAACGCGCGTGTACGCGTCCCACTCCTTCCGCGTGTAGGCGCCGCGGATCTTTCGTCGGCTCGTTACGATTTATAATTTGTCAGGAACGGCGATACGATCGCTCGGTCATCGAACCGTTTAAGGGATCTACGCGGCTGCCGGTAGATAAATCGCTACAACGCAATGGCGACCGGGCTTTCCGCGATTATTCGACCGTTCGTTCTCTCCTTCTCGCGTCGATGATTTCGCGGGGGTGGCAGATAAAGAGAGAGAGAGAGAGAGAGGAGGTTGGTTTCTCCGCGACGATTAGCGCGGAGGTAAATATTGTGGCCGGGAGAGGCGCGTTTTCGGAGGTAGGTCTTTGTGGTGGATGTCGGCGCGGAGAGACACGGCAAGTTGGAAGGAAACCCAACGAGGGTGCAGGTGGCTCGTATGTCAAGAAGATGAAGTCTCTCGTCTTGGAACAATGGGCTATGACGTGCGCGCCAGGAAGCATACATGTCTTACTTCCGGTGACTCGCCGTCTAATTGATTCTCAACCCTCTTGTTCGGTTAACGTCGTCTATCGGGTCTCGAGCAGCGCCGGGCGTCGTTCCCTTGGCCCCTGCCGTCTTTGTCGTCTTTGTCGCCGTCGCCTAGGCGAGGACGCGCCGGCGTCGCCGCGCCGTCGTTCGTGTATCGTTCGACGTCGTCGGAACGATCCACGAAAAGTCGTAAAACACACGGGTACTCTCGCGCGGGCAAATTTTAATGCGGACAGAGAACGAGAGAAGGAGAGAGAGAGAGGGAGAGAGCCTTCCTCCTGTCACGACCGATTTAAGATACGCCGACGTTTCGTAGCGCCGGTGACGACGTTTTCTTTGAACTTACACCGCCGTGAAATATTCACCTTCCGTGTAATATTCAACGGCGTGTCGTAAATTTCGCGTGCGCCGCGGCGCAAAAATTGCCCGGCCACACCGGCGTCCTTGCACGAAGTCCTTGTGGCGCTGCTCGTTCTAAAAGCGACCCCGTTGCGCGTCGTAGAAACTCCCGAAAGGCGGAGAAACGAAAGGAGAGAGGAGAGGCCGAGAGAGAGGAGAGAAAAGAGAAAAGTAGGAATACCGATCGGAAAGGTCACACCGTCTCGTTATTGCCGGGGAATTAATCTTCGCCCGAAATAGCGTACCGTTCGACGATTACGCCATTCCAGTTTCGCTTCTAAATATACGCTTTATACACCGCGGCCCCGGTGTATACGCGCCGGCCACCGATAAGTCTCGTCTCGACCCTGGCAGAAAATGAAATTCCTCGGGATCGATTTCGAAACGGCGCGATACGCGCCTCTTATCTTCTCCGTTCGAGATTTCCGAAAATCCTGGACGCGCGCGCGCGCGCGCCGGCCCGATAAGAATGCGCGCGAGGGTACCCGGAATCGGAGCGATAACAGCGGGAGAAAAAGGGTGAAGAAGAGAGAGAGCGAGAGAGGAAAGTGAAACGGGGGGGTGCGGGAGGCGATCGGAGGGGGTTTGTTTTGGTGCGTGACTATCGAAAAGGGTGCGTGGCCCGCTGGCGCAGTCCGTGCCAGGCACGCAACTGCACGCACCTACACCATCGTCGCGGCCGAGCGGGCGGGTTACACGCGCGTGGATGCAAAACGCGCCGCGTGCACGCAGCCCGCCTCTCGGTGGGCTGTGCGAAAGATAGAGTACCGATAGCGGGCGATTCGCCATGGCCAGCCGTGATTTAGGGGTCGCTATGGCGCCGCGATTCAGAAACAAGGGTTCGTTGAACCCGTTCGCGCAACCCTCGCGCGCGATCGTTACTCTAAAAGCACTGTCAGCGTGATTACGAGAATGTGGGCTGGCCGGGGCGGGTAGGGGGCGAGAGATCGAATTTTTCTTTTCCACCGCGAGCTGAGAGAGAAAGAGAGAGAGTCTCCGCACCTCGGGGTCGCCGTTTCGCCTGATCTCGAACTCGCGCGTGTACCCGGCGTGTGCCGGGGGGCGCCGCGGCGGCCGCGGATCCCTGGGCTAGGAAAAATACGCGGCGACGCGCGCAGCGGACAGAGCGGGTCGCCGTCAAGTGGCAGATTGTAAACATCCGGTGGCCGATGCAAATCCGCCTGCAGCGTGACGACTGCGAGAGAGCTCTCCGATGCGTGTACGTCATTGTCCGATTGCGTGCCTGCGTGTATTCGCATTCCGCGAATGATCCCGCGATTCATACGGAATACGAGGCGGCGCATTTTCCCCGGCTAAAGGCCCGGCATGTCTAGATATCTCGCGTGCAATCCGCGCGACGGCTTCTTTTGTGCCAAGTTATTTTAAGAGCGCAGAATTTTGCACGCTCGCGTGACTGCGGCGGAGAAAGACAAACAACGCCAGGGAAACGCGCGATTTTTCCGTTATTAAACGGCGAACGCTGCCGCTGGTCTGCGTTCGGAAGACGCCGTCGAGCAGGATCGAGCAGAAGCCCCGCGCGAGCGGAAAGAGCGTCGATGGCGCCGGTAAACTCGTCGAGAGGAATCGCGCGCGATTCCGCGAAGTCTGGTCGAAAATATCCGCTCGGCTGACTGAGCCGATATCGCGAAGACTCGCTCGGTGTTTCGTCCGCGTCGCGCGCGGCCAGCAAGTCGTCCATCTTCTCCGACCATGCGTTCCTCCTCCTCTTTCCTCGCGACGCGTCCTGGAAGCGTGACTTTCCTCGAAAATCCTCCTCACCGGTGAGATTTCCTCGAATCCGCGACGACCGTGTCTCGCTTTTAGAACGCGGCCGAAACGCGAGAGCGAACGGCAAGATGGCGGCGCAGAAGGACTTCTCGTCATACGCCGGAAATAATCGGCGCGGAAATCGCTCGTCCTTGGCACGGTTGTGTATTTCGCAGTAGAAACTTCGCTGGCGAAAGAAGAAACTCGGCTGCGAGGCTGCGGCGCGTGTTCGCGCGCGTTCCTACGGTCTGCGTATCAATGGCGGCTCTGAGTTTACCGTTTCCCTTGCCGATCGTTCCTCCTCGCGGCCGCGTCGCCGCGACTCGTCTTCCTCGCCGGATATCCACGGGGCGTCGGACGGGACGCTGCCGCGTCGCGACGTGCAGCGATAGACACGCGCTGGCCGTGGACCGCGACAACGGGGAAATTGGGGTACGCGCGGACTTCGGAGCGGACGTCGGAGCGGTGGAGAGGCGAGAGAGAGCCGTGGCGTGTTCCTCTGTGGAACAGTCGGGGATGGCCCTTAATCGATCGGGTCGGCGGAGACGCTTTCAGCGCATAATGAGAAAGCTGCCGTCGCCGTGGATGCGCCATTGATTTTCAACCGGAAACTAACTTCCACGGTAGAAGCAACAAGTAATTACTTTAAAGAAATTGAATTACACGGGCTATATAGCGCACGGCGCGCGCGTCTCCTCGCTTAAGTACACTCACGCTCGCTCTAATCGAATCACCGAACATTTTCGCGTAATCAAGATTGTTTGCGCCGCGGCTATGCTCCTCGTGGGAATTCTTTCTTCTCGACCCTCGTCGCCGGCGAGCGAGCGAGCGAGCTGGCTGTGCGCGCGTCTCGCGCAGTTTTTCCGCTTGGCGGCCGCGAGAGAGCGGCAAAGAGGGGCCCGCCGCGGTTCTATATCGACTCGACGGGGGGTGAACGAGAGAAAAGCTGGCTCGCGGTATTCATCCCCTATCGGCACCGGGAGGGTGAAAGACGGTTTTCGGAGGCCCGAAAGACGATCGTGCGTAATGTTCCGCCCCCGAATGCACGCGGAACCCCTTCTCTGCCTACCCACCTTCTACCCTTTGAACTTTTAAGAGACCACTCGACACTTGGAAAGATGCCTCTAAGCGTTCAATGAGGCCAATACCACGAGGGTGCGGCTCTTAACAAGGTTATGGGCCTCGTTCTCTCGCTCTCTCTCTCTCTCTCTCTCTCTCTCTCTCTTTCTCTCTTCGCTCTCTCCCGTTTCTCCCTCTGTCGTATTCCCTTTCGCAGAGCTGGCTCGCCTCTCCTCTGCTCGTGCCCGCGCCACGGCGCTCGCGTCCGCGCGCGCGAGAGACTCTCTTTCCTCTGTCTCAGCGAGGGGTGGTTGATTTGGGCGCGAAATTGCCCGACAAAATCAAATTTCATTTCGCCGAGGGCGTGTCTGGACAATCGAGCAGCCAAGTGGCCAGCGGCCAATCTGACTATCTCGTCAACCAATTTTGTCGGTGATTACTTTACTCTCCTCGCTGCTCTTGCCCGGCGAGCGAGCAGCGCGCCGCGCGTTTCCGAGCCGTCTTCCGCGCCTCTCCCGTCGACTTTCCGCGTAATTTAAACTCCTTCCCGGCGAAAATTCCGCTCCGGCCACCATATTTTCCCTCCCTTTCGCCACCCACTCCCCCTCCTCGTCCCCGCTTCGTCGTTTATAATACAATAATCGCAGGTTGCCGCGGCGGGACAAGGAGCTGTTCCTCTTTCTCTCGGAGCGTACCTGTCATCGCCACGCTTGTAATTTAAATTCTCTTTCGCCGGAGCGATTTTTTCCTTTTTCTCCCTCTTCTCCGGCCCCGTCCACCCCCGGTCGGATTCTAATTACGCGACGATGCCGGGAGAAACGTATCCGCGGCGCAAGACATCCGTTACTCGGCGCGGTTTCTTTAATATCCCGATTGTATCTGGTTCCCGGTGAAAAGGTCCGGCGAGAGGAAACAATTACGCGCGCACGCGACGCGAACCCTCCCTCGGGCCGCGCACAAAGAGGACTCGATGAACCCTCCTCCTCGCGAACGATTCGCAATTAAAATGACCCGGGCTCGCTCGGGTCCGCTCGTCGCGAGACCGCGCCGCCTCTCTCTCTCCTCCTTTCTTCCCGCTTTCGAGAATCCGCTCGCGTTCCCTGCCTGCCGTCCCCGAGGAACGCGTAATCACGGGGCGCACGCGCGCTGCCGCTCGCGGCCAGGGCAAATCTTTCTCTTCTTCTTCTTCTTCTTCTTCTCGACGCGCGAAATTTCCTCGCCGCTCGTTCGCCGCACGCACATGTGCGAACGCGCCGCGGGTAGCTTCCCACGCGCGGAGACGAAAGCTCGGCTTATCGTGGAAAAGATCTAGGAAAAACGCGGCGCGGAATGGAGCGGAGCGGGGCCACGCGCGTGCGCGTTGCCGAGGATTATTCTAGCGGATCGCGGTAGCACGCGTGTGCGTGCGAGCGAGGATCGGGTCCGAGTTTATAAGGGTTCCTGGAAGGGCGGCGACCTCCCTTGGGCCTCTTTCATCTGGACCGCGTCCTCTCTCCCTCTCTCTCTCTCGGTCTATTTAAATCTACGCTCTCTGTTCTCCCCGTTCTTCCTTTTTCTCCCTTTTCCGCTAGTCGTCGCCTTCCTTTTCTCACCTTTTCGGCGAAAATGCCCCTCTCGTTCCGGCCAGCCGAGAAATAGAGAGCCAACTCGTCGTCGCTCTCTCGCCACCCCCGCGCGTTATCGCTTTCGCGATCTTCCTTCGATATAGAGCCGCGTGTAACGGGTGTGCGGGAATATCCGGGATAACGATCGATACGCGGGATTAAAAAGGAGGAGCAGTGGGAGGAGGGATCGAGAGCGGAATCGGCGCGGTTCGGAGCGGGAAAGTCGATGGACCGGCGCGGCGACTGTCGAACTCTGTCTCGTGGACGCGCGGCTGTCAGTCGGAGGCTTAACGAGATTAATTAACACGCCGAACCGTGGCGGGCGCGACCTGCGAGCGTCCGAGACTCGAAACCGGTACAGAAGCGCGAATCCCGCCTTCGCCTCGTACGAAATAATCGAGTTTCACGAGACAGCGGACCGAAAGAGCGAGAGGTTGAAAAAGGGAAAGAGGGAGAGAGGAGGGGAGAGCGTGTGCTCTCTATGGCTTTCCGGCCTCGGGTCCGCGTTTCATTTGCTCGTGTGTCAGTCTCAAATTTCCACGTTCGACGCGTACCTACCTGGTACATGTGCCCATCTCCTCGTTTACGCTGTGTTCCTCCGTACCTGCCCGTTCCCCCGATTCTTTTCGGCTCTACCTGTGCAACCGTCCTCGGGACACGAAGAAGGGACGCGAAAATCGTTAATGCACGGCTCCAATGGAGGATAATCTGCCGGAATAACTTCATCCACCCGGAGCTCTCTTTCTCTCTCTTTCTCTTTCTCTCGGTCTCCTCCAGTAGCCTTCGCTGGAATATCTCCCAAACGCTCGGCCGAATTTTTCCCAGTTTTATTATCTTCTCGAGTCTGTGTTTTCGGGACTATTCTCGTGAGGAATTTTTTAATAATATTTCTCGGGGTCTAGTTTCGATTTTCGAATCGCATTGCGAGGTGACTAGTCCAGTGCTACTTTTTGCGCCATTTTTGCAATTATTCTTGGTGACTAGCTATTCGAATCGCACTGCCAAGTGACTGGTCCAGTGTGATTCTTTGGGTGCCATTTTTTGGAGTACCATTTCTTGCGATAACCTTCGACTAGCATAGTGGAGCGTCATTTTTAGGAGAGTACTCTCATTTTTGAGACGATTTTTATTCTTCGGCTCCCGTATTCGGGGAGTATCGTCGTGGGCCATTTTTGGGAGGATTTTGGAGCGGTACCGCGAGGTGACCGTGCATAGCGGATAGAATTTTCGAGCAGCCGCGTTGCTTCGTTAATGGCGCGGATTTAGTTTTAATCGGTGCCCGTTCGGCGCAATTACGCTGCTCGTCAATCAACCGTGTTACGGTATACAGCGGAATATATTCGCCTCGTTTATTGTTAGAATAACGATTGACCTTTCGCGGTTGAAACGTGCCAGCGAGGAGGGCAGGTATCGGCGCTATCGAGCGCCGCGATCCGGCCAGTGGCTCCGAGGCATATCGAAATTTAGACCAGCGTTCCCTATAAATTTCATTGCTCTCTGTAACCGAAATCGACAGGACAGCCCGACCGCGGGCATTTACGTCATCCACTCGGCTTCCGGCCCGCTCTTTATCCCCTCGGATCTCCGCGACTTCCGCTCCGAATTCCCGAAACTTTCCAAGCCTCGAATATCCGCAAACCCTTCGCGGTTCTTTCCCAAAACATCCACCGTCTTCCCGACCCAACAGGTTGTTCCTCACCCCCGCCAACCCCTTTAACAGAGGTAAAAGAAGGGGTACCGGGCGGAGAGGAGACAAAACGGGGACTTATCTCCGACGAGAGCGTCGTTTAAACGAAAAATTCGTAAGCACGCGATTGCACCGACTAATAATTGTTCTTTCTGTTTGCAGGTAAGTCCAGTGAACCTCTCTATCCATCGCCTGCACGCAATTGCCACCGTTTCCGGTAAGTGTTCTTACCGGCCGTCGTTGGTCCCCCTTTTTCCGCGATAGAAAACCGGGGCGAAGAAAGGCGAAACGAAACTGGGCCGTGGAAGGGGGGCTGGAAGGAAAGGGAGAAACGACGAAAAGGAAGGACGCGCGGCGCCGCGGCGCGGTGGCAGAAGCGGTATGCGCGGTACGCGTGTGACGCAAAGCGTGACACATTCTTTCCCTCTCGGTCCCGCGGCGGCGGTGCGCGTCCTCGGGCCCCGTCGTGGTTTCACGATTTCTTCGACATTCTTTGGCAGAGTAGCGTGGCGTATGTAGATCAGCGTCTCGGGTCAGTCGGGGGCCGGCCGGGGCGTCGCTGCGCGCCGGTCCCCGTCGCGTTCGCCGGACAAGGAAGCGACGCCGGTGTACGCGGGATCTCTTTCTCGGAGAGGAGGCCTACGACGCAGTTGCTCCCGCGGTAGGTACGCGCAACTGCGTCGTTCGAATAAGGATCGTAGGCAGCCCCGGCAGGGGGAGGAGTAGGAGGAGGAGAGCGCGAGGGACGGAGAGGAGCGGCGGGGCGAGGAGGAAGAGAAGAGAAGAGAAGAGAAGCGAAGCGGAGAGAAAGACGGAGCGCGGCGTGTGGAGAAGGAGAGGGCGAAGGCGGGTGCGAGGGAGAGGGCGCGAGAGGGAAAAAGAGAGGAGCGTGCGCTGTGAAGTTACGGGCCGGTCACGTGGTCCCACGTTCGTCTCGCGTACCTCCTTAGCGTGGCCCCGCTTCGGGTCCGCGCGCGTGTGTACGTTCGTACCTACGTCGTGTACGTAAACCGTGGCGCGGATGTGTTGGCGTTGGAGGGGGCGGGAGAGGTCGTGGGGAGGGGTGGTATGCGGGAAACGTTTTCCTCGGTTCCCACGGCGNGGTATGCGGGAAACGTTTTCCTCGGTTCCCACGGCGCGACGCCTCCCCCCTGGCCGCGCGCCCCGCGCCCTTCTGTTGCCCTCTGTCGGGCACACGGGCGCGAGCGCCGACCCAACGGCCTCGTCGTCGTTGTTACCGTCGTCGTTACCGTCGTCCTCCTCGTCGTTGTCGTCGTCGTCGTTCCGATCCTCGTCGCCGTCGTCGTCGTCGTACACCTAATACCCCGGCGTGTGCTCGCACGCACACGCGCTATCCGAGCAGCCGAAAAACCGTGGGGCCGCGACGCGGGGGTCGGCGGGGCGCGTAGCGACGCCACTGGACCGCCTGAGATGCTGCGAGGCTCGACAGCGCGCGATCTCTGGCCGCCCGTAGTACTAGCCATGGCGAGAGAGGATGAAGAGGGCGGCGGCGTGCGAGCAAATGGCGCGCGCGAGCGCCTGTGTGCGTCTCGCGTTGCGTAGCGCGCGCGTACAGGGCCACGGACCAGAGAGAGAAACAGAGAGAGAGAGAGAGAGTGGGTGTACGTCGCGACATGCGCGCGTGTACGCGTCGTCGAACCGTTGATTGCTCGGGGAGAGAGGGACGTCGGTTCTCGCGTTCTCCTTTTTCGCAGCGACACCGAGATTTTCGGATAAAGTCCCAGGCGCGGTATCGTCGCGAGGACTCGAGCGGGGGTGGACAGGATTCTTCGTCGGATTCGATAGAAATCGCGTCGCGACACCTGCTAATCGATCTGTTCCCGCGGACGAACCGCGTAACGGCGCGTCGCGAGAGGAGACGTCGACTTTTTTTCTTTCCTCTTCCTCTCTGTCTCTCGCTACTTTCCGAGTCCAATTTCGGAGGAATGCGCTCGCGGTCGTCGGGAGAGGGAGAGAGAGAGGAGTCGTTTTCGGATCGGAGTCCGATTTGCATTCCAACGGTGGTCTAACAATCGCGGATGAGGAGCAACGCCGATTCTTCGGAGATAGGCGCGTCGTTGACCCTTTGGACGTCCTGTCAACGCGATCGCGAGCGCGCGAGTCGGGTCGTAGTTAGCGGATGGCCACGTGGTTCGAATACCGGGGCTGCAGTCTCCGCGATCGCTTCGCCGGGTCGGTATTCGAGATTCGTACTCGAGCGCGTACACTGTGTGCCCACGATGATTCCAAGCCAGGCATTTCCCTCCCTGTTCATTCGTTCCTCCTCCTCTCGCGGCCCTTGGCCTCCGCGCTCCCTCCTGAAACCGCTGCCACATCGCATTGACGACATTCTCTCACGTGCCGGCCACTCGTGTCGCGTCCGTCGTTCCTGGTAACCGGAGAAAGACAGAGAAAGAGGGAGAGAGAGGGAGAGAAAGATGAGGGAAGAAGGCGGGAAAATTCCACGACGCGCGTGTGCTCTTTCCGCGTTTCCAGCTATTTCGACGAACGTTTACGCTGGCCGGACGTGAAACCGACCGGCCAGGAATGCCCCGCGGGCTTTGAAATTTTTCCAACCCACACACCCCTCTGCGGGGCACGCATCGGGAGACCCCACCGTTCGTTTCTTACCCTGTCGGGCAGAGATCGGGCCCATTGAACGGCCGCGGCGCGATAACGAACGCGACGGTAACGATCGATGGAACGCGTGCAAGGTACGGTGATCCCTAAAGTTCCACGAACGGAGCACCTTTCCGGACGTTCCACGCGGGACGTGGAACTCCGCGATGGAATTTCGAGGAACCTCGGAACGAGAAAAAGAGGAAAGAGAAGGATAGAAGTGCGGTAGGTGGTGGGACGGTGGTTGTCGTTTGGTTCCTGGTGTTCTTACTGCATAGCCGGGTGCTCGAGTACCTACCTACTCACTCCCTCGTACCAAAAGGGCAGCACACCTTGGCTGGCCATTGGCTCTCCTCCGTCCTCGTCCGGCGACCGACGCGGAACCTCGCGTCCTCTCCCTCTCCCTCTCTCTTTCTCTCTCTCATCCTCGAGGTTCTCCGGTGTTCCACATAAATACACAAATACCCTGGCATAGCCGACTGGCGCGTATATACCGGGACCACGGCCGCATTCCACGACCCCCGCCCTTTCCCTCTCACCTCTGCCTCCGCCCTCCCTCTCCGGCCCCCCTCTCGCCGCCTCTCTACCCTTGCGCGCCGCCACCACCATCGCCACCACCACCACCACCACCAACGTGGTCGTCACTATCGCGCCGCCAGGGCCCATCTTTGGGGCCCTTTACCTCTCCCGGGACCGAAAGACTCTCTCTCCCACCTCTCGGCCGACCCCACCTCCGCCTGCCCCCTCCGGGGTCCTCACCCTCTGCGCTACCTTCTCGCCCTTTTCACTCGCTCGGCCGCTAGCTCGCTCGTTCGCTCGGCGGGTCGCGCGCGCGCGCGCGGCGCCACCGAATGCCTTCGTAGTCGCTTCTCTTCTCGCCCGACTCCTCGCCCTTACTCGCAGAGAGAGGCCCTCCTCCTCCTCCTCCTCTTCCTTCTTCTTCTTCTTCTTCTTCTTCTTCTTCTCCTTCTTCTTCTTCTTCTTCTGCTTCTTCTTCTTCTTCTTCTTCTGCTTCTTCTTCTTACGCTCCTCTGCCCCACCCTGCCCCCTCTCGCGTACACACGCGCGAGCGCGCGGACCCGACTGGCAGGAATATTTTGTTTACCTCGGCCTCCTAGTCCTTTGAATTCTACGCCGGCAGCCCTCTGCGCTCAAGGATCTCTCCTATCCGGACCAGGTCTCCCCGGTTTCGCGCCGCTTTCCTTCTCCTCCTCTTCGATCGAAGCGACCGCAATGACGACGACGACGACGACGGAAACGTCTAGGAACAGGTGGACGGATATTCGAAAAATGCCGGCCGGGATCGATCGTGAGGACGCAAACGGAGATTTCGAGGAAGCTGGGAATTCCGACGGACTCGGAATCCTCCGCCGGTCCGGAGCAGAGGTTGCCAAGCTCGTACCCGGATACCTGCGGCACGCTGAGCGATATCTCGCGGATTTCGTGCCGGTGGATCGAACGGTACAGGGATCCGCTGCTGGTTTATCGCGTTCGACACTTTTATCCGCGTTCTCACGGTCGGGTTTTTCGAGGGTAAAGAAAAAAGGGGGGAAAAAAGCGGAGGGAAAAAGAAAAACAGGCGTTCGACCCTCTCGCGCGTCGTTGACCGTGTGGCGCGGCCTGTATCGGTACGAAAGGGAACGAAGGGGGCAGGATCGGTGTTGGAAGCGACTGCGCACACGCACACAGGCCCGCGGCCCCGGGGGCCGCTGGCAAACGGAGTCCGTTTTCGTAAAAGCATGCACTTATTCCCAGCATCTCGAGAGGTTCTCTCTGTCCGGGCGCGCAGCAACAACGGAGGAAGGGAGAGAGAGAGAAAGAGAGGGACGTACGAGGAGAGGCTCCCGAATGAGATATATAGCACTGAGCAACAAATGAGGTCCTTCCGAGAATCGGGCCACCGACACAGTGCCCGAAACGCACGAGGGGGTGAGAACCACCCCGGTCGGTTCTCTCGCTACGCGATGGCTACGAACCATCTCCGGTCCCCTGTTTTTTCTTCCCTCCTTTTATCTTTTCTCCCTTTGAGAGAAACCTGCTCTCGGGATTATCGCGTTCTAATTTCTCCCGGAGCCTCTTTGTCGCTCGCGCTCCTCTCCCCCGTTCCTGCCCTCTCTTTCTCTTTCTCT
>NIJG01000011.1:295078-309382 GCA_002201625.1 Euglossa dilemma
AGGGAGGGTAGAAGGGAGGGAGAGAGAGAGAGAGAGAGAGAGATGGATCGATGGGTGTGAGAGAGTGGCGGGTGTGATATCCCTGCCGGGCGCTACAGCGGGTGTTACCACAGGGCGAAGGGGTGCGCGAGGGATAAGAGAGCCGGGAGAAAGAGAGAGAGACGGGCCGAGAGGAGAGGGCACAGGGAGGAGGGAGAGAGGGTTCTATAGGAATTATACGATGGGAAGGGAAGCAATTATTGGGATGATGGATGGCCCCGGGGCGCCGCTGTAGTGCTTCTCTCTAACCAAAGATCTTTCTGTCCCTCTCTCTCTCTCTCTCTCTTTCTCTCTCTCCCTTATCGCCTCGCATCGGCACTTACCGTCTTCCTTTCTCATTACCCTCCCACCTCGAGTCCTCTCCAACGGCCGATTCGCCGGAACCCTCCTCGCGACAGTCTTCGAAATTTTCCCTTTTCTCGTTCACTCGGAAGAAGACTCGCGAGAGAGAATATTGGTGGATCGCGCGAGGATAGGAGAGAAGGCTCTCTCTGCTGAGACCGCCCTGCTTAAACGTTGATTTCGTTGCCGCCAATGCCCCGAGTCTGCCGCTTAATTCGATTTGCCTAGCGAGAAGAGGGGGCCAGCAAACGAAATTGCGTGGTAAAGGGCGTCTTCGTCTCGACGTAAGAGCCGAGGGGTTGCCAGCCGCGACATTCGAACGCAGCCACGCACGCACGCCCTTCCGATACTCGCCACGCATACGTACGCACCCTGTACACCCGCGGGGGTGTGGGTGCGTCACTTAGGTCGACCCTTAAATGGTCGCCAGCGTCGAAGGGAAGCCGGATGATGGACGAAAGCGCCGCAGACTCGCCCCTATTGAATTAATTTCTAATCATCTTCCGGTGCGTCCTCCGCTCCTCCGTCTCTCTTTCTCTCTCTCTTCGGAACCACCCTCTTCTTCTCCCGCCAGATCAGCCGTTCGCGAAAGCGCGAGAACAGAGAGAGAGAGAGAGAGAGAAAGAAAAAGAAAGAGAGAGAGATTTTGCGCTTGTGCCGGGCCCGATGAGAAATACGTTCCCGTTTGGCGACGCGGATCGGCCGGTTGGCCGGTTGCTCGCGCGCCACTGTCGAAGGTGAGAAAGTGAAAGAATCCGAAAAGGAAAAAAGGAGCGCGAGCCCGAAGGTGGAGAAAGAGGCGTAGACTGGCAAATGCCGCGAACGTATGAAAACAAATTACGAGGCGGCGTCTGTTTGTTGTGCTCCGAGAACACGTCTGAGAAAGAAGGAGGGAGAGAGAGAGAGCGAGAGGGCTATTGAGCCGGGTCTGAGGCGAGGGACGAGGACAGGTGGAGGACGGGGTGGTGCATTCTCCTCTCCTCGCTCCGGTTCTCTCCGATCCTCGTCTGCACCGGTGCATACGTAAGAGTTAGGTAGAGAGACCGTAGACGGATTCTCGAAGGTGCATTCCGTTCCCCCACCGCTGCCACCACTCGTGTTTTCTTCTTCTTCGTCCTCTTCCTCGTCGCCGTGGTCCTCCTCCTCCTCCTCCTCCTCTTCTTCTGCATCTCCTAACCTCGCGGGATGCGTAAACCCGCTCGTACTCTGGTCGCTGGCTCCGTTCCCCGAACGGCCGCCTCTGCGGCGCGGAGAGGAGCGGATCGCAAATGATTCCTCTTTTTCGCGCGTCGTTTCCGTGAGAGACGATACGGAAAAAAAGTTGCCGCTGCTTCGAGCGACTATTTGACACGGTAATGACGATCAGGCCTCTGCCATTAGGCGTCACGGGCGCGCGGAATGCGCGCGGGCTTGTCCACGGGATTCCTTCGCGCCGTTGCTTTTTCCTCTGCTCGCCGCTCTCCGCAGGCAAATCTCTCTCTCTCTCGCGCGCGCGCGCCGGAAGTCGGGGCCGATTATCGGGAGGTCGGAGATTGGGGTGCGCAGGTAGAGGGACGCCGTTTCAGACGACGCGATAAGGCCCCGGTGGCGCTAACCTCTCGAGCAAACACGCCGCTATCGGCCGCGCGTACGTCCTCCCGCGCGGTATATCTCGTCGTTACCTTCTCGTTATTACTCCCGCCGATAAACCAATTACGCTCCGCGTCCATCGATAACTCGGAGGATTATTCTCGAGGGGAGTCGCTGCGGAAACCCGGAAATCGCCGCGAGTCTGGAATCTTCGCTCGAAGGAAACCCGGAGCGGAGGAGGAGCCGTCCAAGAACAACATTCCGCGTGGCTCGGAGCGCGTATTTAGGCGCTGGGCGGACTTCAAAGAGAGGGAAAACGGCGAAGTGGCTGGAAACGCGCGCGGGGATGATCTCGGCTGGCCGCGGATCCGCTAATAACTGGAAACGAGAGAAGCGGCGCGGCGCGGTTGACGTAACGCGCCGAACTGACAGTGGTAACTACATTAACCTTTGAAGGGAGGCACCGCGTCGAATCGGATTCGGCACACGCCGGTGCACCGCAGATTCGAAATTCTCTGTCCGCGCCGCGGCGCCCCGGCCAGCAGGGACGCACAAAGGGAACCGGCCGCGATTAAGCGCGCGCCGCGAGTATTCCCAGCGTGTCCTCTCGCGGATTTCCACGCGAGTTCCCCGCCGCTTCTCCGGCTGCTTAGGACCGCGAGAGGAGGAGGTATCGTCGTTAGAGCAGCCGGGGATAGACAAAGGAGGACGGTAACAGGTAGGAATAGGAATGCCGGCGCGATTATCGCCGTTGGAGCAAAGCGATTACCCAACTCGGCATTGGGCAATGGTAGGATGCAAGACCGCCGCAGTCCGCTCCTCGCCGCGGCTCTCGCGGTTTGCACAACCGGCCGGTCGTGCACGGTTAACCTCCGTCTGCTCCGGAGAAAACTCGCGCGATATAAACCTGCCGCGGAGCGGAGAGGGGCGATTGGCGAGGAATTGGACGCGGTGGACGCGCACCGACGTCTTTTGTCCGCGGCGAATCAGTGTCACTCGATAGCCCGATAGTCGCGGTCCGGTAGACCGGTTCCAGCCACTTCGTCGAGGTGTCCTGTCGTCGACCGGGGCCGGTAGTTTCTCATCCACCGGTCGCATTAGCCAGGAAATGGAGCGTTCCGCGACGTGGACGAATGCGGAACGGAAGCTCGATCGGCCGGAATCCGGAAGAATCGGTGGAATCGGCGATGACACATCGCGGAGTCGAAGTTAACGCGCAGAAGCGGAGGAGGGTAGTCGACGACGGTTGGGACGCAACGAAAGGAGAGCGAGCGAGGAGGGAAGAGGGTAAAAGGCAGGGCCTTTGATGTTTTCACGTACAAAGTCGACGCGTTCTCGAGGTGGTCCCGACAGTGGGAGGCCACAATGGCCACACCGAGTCCTACAAGGTGCTACGTTCGCATCGTTCTCCATACTCAATTATCATATTGGGTCTGGGACCAGTTCCGTCTGCCCTCGGACCCCTCATCCTCTTCGTCTAGCCTCGGTCTCTCTCTCTCCGTCTCTCTCCGTTCAATTTTCTACGCCGCGTTCCTCCGGCGTCTAGAACATCCCTTCTTCCTGTCCCTTCCTTCACGGCCGTCCCGAGGAGTCGCGCTCCTTTTCACCCGTCTCTCTCCTCTCTCTCTGTTTCTCTTTGGTTAGAAAGCTCGTATACAGGCCGCGTATTTATCCTCTCGCTCCGTTCCCTGCTGTCTACCATAGGCCATTGTCGGCCGCCTTCCAGCATAATGCATCTTAAACGGCGGCGCCTCAAAGATCGACGCCTCTGCGTGGCCTCTTCGGAATTCCTCGATATAAATTAGATTCTCCAACGGGGATTCTAGGCTCCGCTCGTTGCACCAGCGTCTATCGATCCTCGCGATCGAGGATCGGAACGCGTCCTTCTCCTCTTCCTCACCCCCGTCTCGGTCGAGTCTTTCGTGGAAGAAGCGGGTCCAGGCGTTTTCCCACGTCGACGCCGCGGTGGCCGATCGAACGCGTCGCCGACGAGAGTCTTCCTCCTCGAACACCGCGAGACACTGAGACTCTCTGTTCCGCGTTAATTGGAGCAGCGTTCTAGCCCCCGATCGACCGGGCTGATTAGCCGCGTTACGCCCCGCTGAATTCGCGTATATTTCCACGACGATGGCCGGTTTCCTGGAAGAAAGCGCCGCCACCGCCGCCGCCTACGCACGCCGCCCGCCGCGATCGATTCATCCTCTCCGAACGCGTACACACGCGCGCGCGCGCGCGCGCCGCTGGTGTTATACAGGCCACATGGAACTGGCCCAATCCCGCCATCGCCACCGTCGTCATTGACGGCTCCTGCGCGCAGGAGGGAAGTGTAGGAACGGCGCTCGCACGCGAACAAGCCGAGTAACGTTTTCCTGTCACGAGACCGAGGGAGGAAAGGAGAGTAGCGCGCTCGTAGTCGCTCGTAGAGAGAAGCCCACACGAGTCTGGCCGGATACTCACACTTCCGGTCCTACACACACGCTCGTCGCGCGCCCTCTCTCTCTCTCTGTTCTCTCTCTGAGGCGACACTGGCCTGGACATAGGTCGAGACTCTTCTCTCCCCTTTCCACCTTGGCTGTTCCTTCGCTGGTGTACGCGCGCACCGAGGCACACAGCGGCGTTACACGCGACTTACGGCGTGTGTGCGCGCGTACCTCCTCCGGCGTGACGTCACCGCGGGGCACCCTACGCACGCACGGAGTCATTCACCAGCCGAGAGTCCACACTCGACGCGACCTCGCCGACTTCTCCGACTCTCGGCTCCTTCCTTCTGCGTGTGCCGCGAAACCGAGGACCGCTGGAAAATTTCGCCAGACGGGGACCGAAGTCAAAGAGGGGGGGAAGGGGGCGAAGAGAGCGCCGAGGTCTGAGAGAAATTAACGGGCGGGGGTTTCCGTTGGTCGTCGTCGGACGCATTTCGATGAGACAGATTTAGACGGGAGGAAAAAGTGGGTGTAGGGGATTACGTGGCCTGTTTACAGAGAGCGAGGCGCGCGCGTCACGGCGCGGAAAGAGGGTCCGCTCTGGCGGAGAGACGGAGAAGGAAGGAGCCGATGGCAAGGAGGATGGAAGGAGGGGCGGCGAGCGGCCACCAATTTGAGAATCGGCGACGACCCTGGGCACTGACGACTTCCGGTGGTTCCGTTGACCCCGTGCAGAGAAGTTGGTCGCTGCGAACAAACGGCCGACTATTCGCGCGCGCCTCGGCCTCTTCGTACCCACGCTGCGCTCTCCGTCTTTCTCTCTCTCTCTCTCTCTCTCTCCTCTGACATTCGGCGAGAAATTTACGCGGAAACCGGGAAGAAACGGAAGAGAGAAAGAGAGAGAAAAGTCGGTGGTGGATGGAGGAGTTTGGGTGCGACGGATGCGAAAAGCGCGTAGAGGATGGGGTGCGCGGGGGTGTCGAAGGGGTTGGGTCGGGGAGGCCGTATTAGTGGCAGGAAGGATGGCGAGGAGGAAGAAAAGAGGAAGGAGCGGCGACGAAGAAGGCGACGAGCTGCGCACGCGCACGCTACGTGTCCGCCACTTTATGAATGCACGCCGCAAACGTGCGCGTCGCCGTCGTACGTACGCGCCGCGAGCGTACATTCATACGGGCCGTGAACGTAGCCGCGGCGTAGCGCGTAGTAAGCACTCACCACACTCGCGGCCAATGTCTGCTCCCGGCACTCGCTCTCCCTTTCTCTCCCTCTTTCTCTCCCTCTTTCTCCGGCCGCGGCCCCGAGGGATTTACTTAGACCGGCGTTCTGTGTCGCGCGAATCGTTAAAACGACGCCGGCCACTCGCCAACGATGGCGCTTGGGTTTATTGACGTTCCGCGGTGAGAGAACGCGTTACGACTCTATCTCGCGGAAAATTCTCCTCTCCCTCTCTCTGTCTCTCGTTTTCCGAGCGTTTCGCAGCCTCGGTCGCGGCTTTCGACGCGGAGTTTCGCGAGGAAAATGGCGGAGAGAGTCACAGTCGGCTCTAAATGCACCGGCCGTGCCACTTGTCTTCCCTCTCGGCTTTTTTCTCTCCTCTCGGAGCGACGCTCGCGCGAGCGGAGAGCAAGAGCGACGCATGCGCCGCCTGTGCGCGCTCCCAGTCGTACAATAATAATTGCACTCGTTGGCATTTTTCCCCGGTTCATTCACCGAACTCCGCTCGATCGCTCGTAATAGCTCGCCGCATCTCCGAGCCGAGCGATAATTCAAGACCGTGCGAATTACCGTGTCACTGTCACGCGCGCTCCAGTGATCGCGCCAGACCGTGGAAATCTTAGCCGATTGTCGGTTTCATCCAGGCCACTGCTCGCGCTTTAGTCTTCTCGTCTCGTTTCGTCATCGGGAATCGCTTGACTGGACAAACCGGAGGAAATTTGGGAACGGGTAACTAAAGGTGGTACGCGTGTTGACGGAAAAATTACGGATCGAGTAATGGACGGCTTGAAAATGTCACTTGGATCGTTCGTAACCATTGCTTTGCAATCTAAGATTTTCTCGGTGATACCCTTTATATTAAAATAAGAATAGAAGAAACACGTGTACTTCTAACCTAGTTACTTAATTCTCAAGGTATTGGAACAAACGCGACCAAGAGTTTACTCCTCGACTGCAGAGAGTTAATATTATATTCTTGCATTGCCAATTCTTCTTTTCACCTTCCAAACTTCGGAATCGAGAAATTCAATCCCAAAACGACACCTACGATCCCAAACGACGCCTAGGAAAATCGATCTTTCTCATTGGGATCCCGTTTATTCTCGTCCTGAGTACGTTCACTCGTACAAAAATCGGAATCGGTGAAACCTATGATCTTAGTTCACCAATAACCATTCGAAAATCGTCGCGAAACGGAGAATCTTTCTACGAAAATCGGTCTTTCCTATTGCGATCTCGTCGGTGCTCGTCGCAAGTGCGGTCACTCGCGCAAAGATCGAAATCAAAGAAATCTTCGATCCTGATTTCACCTAGAACCACTGGAAAATCGTGGAACGAAAGGGAGGATGTTGTTAGGAAAATGGGTGTTTGCCAGTGTGACCTGGTCGGTGCTCGTGCCGGGAGCGATAATTGCGCTGGCGCGACTGCCGGTTCATTGACGCCCTTCTTTTCCAAGCCTGTACCCTGGTCCGGCGCTCGGTCGGGTCCATTCATCGAGCGTCGTCCGCGAGGATATCTATTTGTGCATGCCGACGTTACGGTGCAGAAGGAAGGATACTCTGTCGGTGTGAACGGACGGGAAAGCGGGAAAGGGTTAGGGCGTCGGAGGAGGAAGGCGGAGGAGAGCGAGGGTTGCCGAAGCGAGATGGAAGGAAGGACGCGGCGCATAAATATGCGTAGAAGCTGGAATGCGAGAAGAGGAGCGGCGAGGGCGGAGGAATTTCCTGTTGTGAACGTCTTGGGATGCATCTGCTGCCTCTTAAGCCTGAGCCACGCGTGCGAGTACCAATTAAGGCGCCACGAGTCGTCGTGATTGGCCCCGCGGGTGCAACCCATCGCCCGTTCCTCCCCTTTCTCCGTTTTTCTCCCTCTTTCTCCAGCTTTCTTCTCCCGGCTACACGCGCAACGCTGATAACGCGGCCCGTTTCCAACCACTCGCCGGTCCCATCGTTTCTCGCCCGTTAAACTACGCTCCGTTCCGAGGAAGCTTCTTAAAACGCGCGCAAAGCTTCTGAAATATTAAACGGTTCCTCTGGGATTTTGAGTAACGGTAGCGTAGGAATTTCTTCTTTTCTTCTTTGATCTGGAATTTCGCTTTTCGGAAATCGAAGATCGCTGTTGTTGGTATCCTATTCCCGAGACATCGATGCGATAGTATTTTCGTAATTATGAAATTTACCAAAATTTCACGATTTCATTTAATCGCTTTTTCCTATTCTACTATGCTTGCATTACAAGTGCCAGGAGGAAGGGTACATTCTGTAGATTTCAATGTTTTTCGAATACATTACGACGCGTGTTACGTTGAATTTTTAAAAACTAGAGTCTTCGGAATTCGCGCGAATTTTACTCGTGTTACACCGTGTTAAGTGTAATTGCGTTGTTAGCACGAAGAGAGTAATTCCTCTTTGCGTCATCCCGGGCATGAAAAAGTCACGGCGAAGGGTTAACTGCAGTTTACGTTTCTTCCTACAAATTCTACTCGTCCGTGTGAAAAATGGCCGCGCCGGGATGACAACGCGGCTACCGAAAAACTACCAACGCTCACAAGTTTACCAGACAAACGTACGAAGAACGTCGATTTCTACCATTCCACGCGGATACTAATTCTTTTCCAATATCTTCGTTATCTGCTCCGAGTAGCACTAACCTTCGTAGTAGATTTCTCGAAATTCCGTTTTCTTCGGAACAGATAACGCTGTGAATTCGCTTCTAATCTTCGCGATTTGACTCGCAGCGTTGAAACAAATGGCACCTGAGAATCGCAAAGGGGTCCGGTTTCGATTCTTTCATTCGAAAATGGCGGGAGAATCGGAAGGAGAATTCGGTAAGCGGGATCATAGACTTCCGGTGTTTCCTCGTCGTCTTAGGGAGCTCTGGTGAAACTCGACCACTGTCGTCGAACGTTTATAGATTCCGCGGCGAGATCGCTCTCGCTGGGTGCCCTTTTCCGTAAATAAAGAGGTCACACGTTGTTACGTATTCTGCGTCTCTCTCAATCTCTCTCTCTCTCTCTCTCTCTCTCTCTCTCTCTCTCTCTCTCTCTCTGTGCGTTCGTCGTCACGCGTCCCACGGATAAATCTTTCCTCTCCTCTCCTCTGGCCCCGCTCTCGGCGTCTTCTCTCCCTTCGTCTCGCCTCGGCGACCGCGGGGAACGCGGCAACCGAAATTCCCTTACCGATCCAGCCGCGTGTACGTTCCCGATTCGTTGTCCCGGGAATTCGAGATCGATCCGAGAGGAACACTCTCTTCTCGCGCGTGCACGCGGCCGGATGGAAAAGAGGCGAGAGATTCGAGGCGACGCGCAGTGACGCAGGTTCGCGCGCATTCCCTCACGTTTCCGTGTCTCTTTATAGGTTAGGTGCGCCTCCGCGATCTACTCGCGCGTGCGCGCGCGCGAGCAACGGGAAAGGACAGCGTGCTCGCGTTCGCGATGCCGCCGCATCGTTCACCGAGATGTAAATTCCGCTCCAGCGAGATCCGCCGCGGTCCCTGGGCCCGATTTTCTCGATTTTCCACCGACTGGAAGGATATCGGACCACTGTAGAGCGTGTCAACCCTTTGCGTTCGATTCTCCCGGAGATTGACGAGGAATCAACGTCTTCCTTGANCGCCTCCGCGATCTACTCGCGCGTGCGCGCGCGCGAGCAACGGGAAAGGACAGCGTGCTCGCGTTCGCGATGCCGCCGCATCGTTCACCGAGATGCAAATTCCGCTCCAGCGAGATCCGCCGCGGTCCCTGGGCCCGATTTTCTCGATTTTCCCCCGACTGGGAGGATATCGGACCACTGTAGAGCGTGTCAACCCTTTGCGTTCGATTCTCCCGAAGATTGACGAGGAATCAACGTCTTCCTTGAGTCGCGTCGAACATTTTCTTGCTTTTAGTCGCTATGGACAAAACGTGGAGTGTACTGAAAGTATTTCGCAATTCAGCAACCGATTTTACCAGTGTGACATTCCTTTACATTCGTTTCTCTATCGCCAGGTGGAAAAATCGCAAAGATCGATACGAGATCAATCGTTTTGTTTGGATCTTACACTCGTATCGAAAATTCCTTACGTTTAGGTGGTATGATTAACGCTTAGATATACCCATCCATGTTTTTTAATGTAAATTATAGTATTTATTGGACAGGAACTTAGACAAGAGTTATTGCTTTCTTGCGGATCTTTTCAGTTTAACACTGAATCTATTATGGCGTGAATCACGGTTTTCCAGACTTTCGTTAAAAGTTTGACGTTCAACGTTATCGTCTTCGTGATTTTTCTTCCAATACGCGTATAGTTATTTTCTCGGTGCGTTTTAAAGGGAAAGGTTTAGGTTTAGCGTTAATAGCGACGCACCGGAGAAATTTTCTCGACTTTGAGAGTGCTATTTGCTTGCGACTGTTGCGAGATGCGAGAAATAAGTTTCATTGCGCGTCAGGGTTGTACAGAGGATACTTTAGCAGACGTAACGAAGGATACTTTGAAGTTTAAACGCTTTCAGCCGAGTATAATCGCGGTAATTACACAGAGATGTCGTTCAACGTCTAATACCATACGATTCGTAATCCTCGAAGCTATAGTTACGTTCCATGCAACATTGGAATTACAGACTGCACTCGTCGCATAATCAAAATCACATCCATCGCGTTCCAACGTACCCAAACTTTAAACAAATTCCAAAATTCTTCTGTAACGGTATCATCCGGTAAACGTACAGAAGTTAATTTAAAAAATCCCTTACAGGATGTGCGATTCAAATCCAGCAATCTATACGAGTAGGGTAAATACTCGTATCATAAATTTTATCACAGTTTGCTCATCTTCCGCGTATTACTCCAATTGCTATCAAATCCGGGAATTCAGGACAAGGAAAATAATCGACCGAATAAATTTCGAATACGATAAACGGTAATTTTTTTTTTTTTACTCGCTGCATACACGTCACGTGCATAAATACATTTCGAATACTTTTTCCGCTGGGTTTTTCCGAGCGGAAGGTAAACCGATCCTCCGGATGGAACCGAGCGAAACGCGTTACGTCGACCGTTATCGTGGCCGGAAATCGCCGGGCAGATAGAAACTTGGCGGCGATTGCTGGGGAACCGTATCGGAAGAAAATCGGCGTGGATCACACCGGGACTCGTACGCGATGGTGTGGCTACACCACTGACCTTAATAACTCTCGTACGTTCCTGGCGTACCTCGATGATGACGATAGACGAGGTCTGCGCCGTCTAGCAGGCGAACCGTGCGCATCAAATATGTACGCGCCTCGTCTCTCTGCCGTTTCTTTCCTTTTTACGCGGCCGACGTCTATCTCCGGGATCTCCGTTCCCTCTCCTCTCCTCTCTCTCTCTCTCTCTGTGCACGAGTACACCTTACGGTCGTTCACACGAGCGCGCGACCGATGGAATGCACGCCGGCGTACACACACGCGTGCCGCCTCCGTGCCGAGGAACCGTTAATGAATCTTGCAGTTCTTAGACCGCCCGTGTGCGTCTGCTCGCGGGAGAGAAGGAACGGAACGGAACGGAACGGGATGGAACGGAACGGGACGGGACGGGAGCGGCGCGGAATCCGGCAGAAAGAATTCGTACTCGCGATACGCTTGTTCCCGATCCTGCGCGGTAACCGAGAGCCACGGAGTAATATCGTCGCGTAGAATCGTAGATAGACACCAGGCGACTTTCTCGCGCGCGACGCGCGCCTGCGCGGTAGCGGTACCACCCACGACGCTGCTGCCCCCGTTCCGCGAAAGAAAGGAAACGTTCGATGGCCGCCGCCGGTGGCGGTGTGCGCGGCAGTGCGCGTTTTAAGAAAAACTAGACTTTCGGCGAAACGCCTGGCTTCTTCCCGCCTCTGCCACCGATGCTTTCCCACACGCGCGACGCGCGGCCTTTTTTCTCCGCCGCTCCCCCTCCCCCTCGCTCCCTCCTTCCCTCTTTTCCCTCGTTTTTTCCCCGTAGACCGGCGATAACCGGTTTTTCTCCCAATTTCATCCACGTCCGAGTATTTACGAGGATCGCCGTGCCTCGTCGTCGTCGTCCAACGTCGTCGTTGCTCCTCGTTTTCAGCGGGTTTCTCTGAACAACACGTGACATCGGTGTATGCGTTCGTCACTCGGGTAAACACTTGTATCTAATCAATGGCCGGTCGGTCAGCTTGCGACAGAACGCGCCGCCCGTTTATCGCGCCAACGCCACGGATATGTAACCGAGAGTGGCGGGTCCCCGTACCGTTGCTTGGGTATCGCACGGGTGCGACGAGGACGGAAGGACGGACGAACGAACGAACGAACGGGGAGAGATGAGCGCGCGGCGGTAATTTCGGAAATTCGAAATTCCGCGTCCGTGTTTCTCGCGTGTCACGGGACACGTAAGAGCGTAGAAGCTGCGGCGGAGGAGAGCGGCAGCGGTGTATAGGGCCAGGACGAAGCGAGAGAGCGACAGGCCGGTGGTGGCAGGCGAGAGAGAACCACCACACGGTCGGTACGTGGTTACAGGTCTGTTTGGCGGCGAGCGGTGGCGGTCCACTTCTGAGAACTAACGGGTCTGTTTCCTCCCCACCCTCGGCCCGTCCTCCCTCCCCTCTCGGCCCGCGTCCCGGTCCCTCGTGGCCCTGTACCACCCGCGGCAACGCATCGCGTATTATACGCAGAGGCGAGAGAGAAAGAGCGAGAGAGAGAGAGAGAGCTAGCGAGCGTGCGTGTAGAGAAGAGCAAGCTGGTGTGGGTGCGCGTGCATCGCGCCGGCGTGAGTGCGTGTTGGCGAGTGCGAGCGCGCATCGCGGCTGGTTGCCGCCGCGTCGTGCGCAGCAGCGTGTGCGCAGCCCGCGTCTGCGCATCGCCGTGAGCGTGACGCGCCAGCGATCACTCTCAGTGTGGTACGAGCCGTGCCGCGGTACGGTCGCGTCTCGCGTTCTTCCTTCCTCGTAGACGGCGATCCACTTTCCCGTCTCTCCTCTTTTCTTTCGGCTCTCCGCGCACGCCGGCGGCCGGGCGCCATGGTGGAACGCGGTGTATACGCGTGTGCGCGAGTGCCTGCGCGGACTGGATAAACATCCCGTGCGGTTGGTGTCAAGGGCGAACACACGGCGAGGAAATTCGGGCCACATGTACGTAATACACGGTCCGCGTTGTTTGTATACAAAGAGCGTAACCCGTGTGCGTCCTCGGGACGACACGGGGCTATCGTCGGTGCGTCGGCGACGGAGCTCGGTGGGACGCGCGCGTTATCCAGCACCACGTGGCTGGGTCCTCGAGGAGAGTTGCTCCGGACGTCGAGAGGGACGCGTCGGGACCGAACGGGAAAGCAAGTACGCGGCGCAAATGGCGGAACCTTTGGCCGGAAATCGCTCTACCGGTTTCTCTTCTCGCGTCTCGCGCTCGCACCCGAGAACGCTTTTATTTATGGCACGAAGCGGCAGGACGCGTGGACGTGTCCCTGACACGCGCGCGCGTTTTCGCGCTGGTGTACGCGTGCGCGCGCGCGACCGAGAGAGACCGCGCTCACGCCATCGTGGGATTCGTCGAAACTGGAGAAAAACGGGAACGTCTGCGACGCTCGCTCGCTGGTCGCGAACGCGCGACCAAACCACGGCCCGAGAGAGGCTCGTACGCGACCCGTAACGGCCGTAATTCGCCTCTCTGGCGAGAGAGAGAGAGAGAGAGAGAGCGACGATGGCATAAGCGAGGAGCAACGGGGCGGAGAGGGGAAGAGGAAAGAATCGGGAGGAAAGTGGAGGAGGTGCGCACGCCCCCGAAAAACGCATTAAAGGAGTAACGACGAGCAACGTGGCTTTAACCGGTAATTGGACCATTCTTTTTGCCATTGAGGTAGTAATGGCCCTTGTAGCGTGGTCACGCTACACTACGGTGCGCCATAGTACTATAGAGACTTCCGGCCCGCCGCAGGAAGTGAGACACACGTGTTCAGGCGTGTGTGTTCCCATAATACGGGCCCCGGCTCCTCCTCTACAGTGCGTTCCAAGTTCGATGGCCCATACGGGAAGCAAGCACGCCACGGATATATTACCGTTCGTTCGTTCGTTCGTTCGTTCGTGGAAACGTGAACCGAGGGGGAAAGAAAGGAAAAGAGAAACGAAAAAGAAAATAAAAAGGGGGAAAAGGCAGGGCAAAGATAAAAGAGGAAAAGAGGAAAGAAAAAGAAAGTAGCGAGGCGCAAACGTCACGACGATCGAGCGAGTTCGCCGATGCTACGCACGATCCTTCTCGTACGAAGAGACACACGACCAAAACGTACGTACACGCACGCAATACATATTTATACGCATACGTAGAATAAATATCTCGTCTATTCTCATCGACCACGTAACAACCCGAGCGGCGAGTTAACGAACCGGTGAACCCAGAAGTTCGATCGCCCGTTACTTCCATATACACGCGCACACACGCGCGTGTCCCGTGTTTCGTTTTTCCTTCCCTGGGTGTATCTTCGCGAAATATTCGTGCCCCGAATTTTTCTCCGTTTCCCCGTGACACGCCGGCTCGTCTGGGAAACGAGAGAAGAAGAGGAGGCCTCCAGGAGTCTGCCTATAAATTCTCGAACGGAGCCCACACGTCGAACGCGCGCGCGGCCCACTCGAACCGCGCACGTAAGCCTCTCCTAACCGGCCCATTATTCTCGCGATTTAGGAAAACGACCGTGTTATTTATCGGCGGATCTCGTTAACCTTCCCCCACCCCTGTCCGGGTAACCCCCCACCCTTGGCG
>NIJG01000011.1:316016-327021 GCA_002201625.1 Euglossa dilemma
GGCCCCCCGTGCCCCCGACCGGCCCCCCGCGCCGCCCCGCGCATGCCCGCCGCTCTTCTTCCACCCCTTCCCACCTTTCTTTCCCGCTTCTTCCTCTACTACTACTATCGATACTACTACTATCGCACTACCACGCCGGTCCTCGCCGTCACGGACGGAGAAAGGAAACGCGAGTTCGCTACTCCGCGGCCTGTCGCCGCGTATCCTTTATCCCCCGATGCCGGCACCGTTCCCATCCCCCTCCCGTTTCTTTCATTACTCCGACACACACCCCCGTGCGACCGTTCACCCCCCGTGTCCTTGCGCTCTCTCGTCCGACTACCTTCTCTCGTTGTTGTGTACCGAGAGAAGCCCGTGGTTCGGTATGCGCTACCTTGCCTCCAAGGTAATCAGAATTCTACCTTATTCTTCTTCTTCTTCTTCTTCTCTGCGAGCTACGAAATCGAGCTCTTTCCTCTCGAAACTCTCGATCCGGGTTGATATCGGAAGGGTCGGTGAATCGTGGAAGGAGAGAGAGAGCGGCGGAAACGGTTGGGGTGGGTGCATGGACCTCTGGGAGGTTTGACGAACTCTTCCGCGACTCGTGGTCCCCTCGACCTAGCCGAATCCGGCGCGATTCTCTGTCTCTGTGGCCCTGACCCACCCAAAGGATGCAGTCACCCCCCTGGCAGTGGCGGATGGGGTGCTGCGGTGGGGAGCGGGTCTGTGAACCGACGCGCGCGCGGGCAGACATCTCTGTCTCTCCTGCTGGGTCGCGAGGGCTTACCGAAAGGGGGTGTACGCGTAAGCCGTAATTGTATGCGGCCGTCTGTGCGGAATTCGCGCGTGTATCTCGTCCGTGGGGAAGCGTGTACGCGTTGGGCGGCGTGGCAGGGCCGTGGTGAAAGAGAGAGGGGTTCGGAAGGGGGGTGCGGTGCGTTCGCTCCACAAATCAATACCCATTGGCTGCCGCGTGTGTACCAGCCGTGCACAACGAGCGAAACGTGTCACCCACCGACCCAAACCCAAAGGACGATATAGCAGCTGCACGCACGCACGGCAGCCGGCATATGTCGGCCGATGGCCGACGCCGACGCCGGCACACAGCGTCATCCGCGTCTCCCAGACACCGGCATCTTCCGACGAGATCCTCGCCGAATCCTCTTTCTTCTCTGTTTCGCTCCATTATCGCCGAGGAATATAATAGAGGTGGCTACATGGTCTCCCGGGATCCGCGATTCGATTATGCTTACGCGAAACCAATAGACGAAAGGACGAAAGAAGGTATCCGAAGA
The DNA here is from genome assembly GCA_002201625.1 of Euglossa dilemma. Taxonomy (NCBI): domain Eukaryota; kingdom Metazoa; phylum Arthropoda; class Insecta; order Hymenoptera; family Apidae; genus Euglossa; species Euglossa dilemma. Next base: position 317,291 of record NIJG01000011.1, read on the forward strand.
AGCAACGTCGAATTTCGGTATTGGGTCTCGTTGTATTGTATCGAAGTTCACGCGCAATAATAGGCAAGAAACGATATCGACGCCTGGTGTATTACAGGGAAATTCGACTGGAATTTCCCGATTTTTCACGCGCAATCGTGCGATATCTCTGCAAGCAGAGGAAGACAAGATGTTGCAAAAGCGTTTAATTCCATTCGCGATAAAATTACGATACGACGAGCGATTCTAACGAGAACTCGCCTCGAGTTAGACTCGTTATCGCCGCGCAAGGGGTTGCTCGCAAAGGTGTCTAATTTCAGTTACCCGTCGTGGCTATGCTCGCGATAAAATTACAGAAAAGCCGGGGAATTGCTCGAAATTTTGTCCACGGTTAAGTACAATTTTCGTGGAGTAGGACAAGTGCCATAACTCTAACGAGTTAGCCTCGTTATCGCGATGCACGAGGGGCCGCGGAATTTCGGAAGAATGGGAAGCCATTTTGACGAAGTGCCTGAAAGCTGGGTTTTCCGCAGCCTCTGGCGGCTAGGCGGCGCTCTCGAGGGCCGTCTTCGCCTGGCTTCCGGTTGCACCTGGCCGGGGAAAAAGGGGGTTGCGTCGCGTATCGGGACGGCGTTTTGGTCGGCGAGCCGTTCGGATTCGCGGAATAGCCGTTCGGAGCCGGGTCGTCGCGCACGTGCATTCGTTTTCTTAATTAGTTACACACGCTGGTTCTCGGTTGACGGAGAACAATAGGATATCGCCGGCGGGCAGATATTTCCGGCGCGGCGGAGGAAGCCGGCTGGCGGTAATACAGACACCAGGCGTCGTCGACGGTTCTTCTGGCCAAGCGGGCCCCCGTCACGAGGACGATCATGCGGGCCAATGAAATCCGAGCTGCGAACCGCGCGAAATCCAACTGGAAATCGTCGCGTTCCACCGGGTGGGTTACTCTTACGCCGTTCAAACGGGAAACTTATACGTCCGCATTGTTGCCGCAAACCGGTGTTGATTTACACCGTAAATTCCCCGTCTTCCACGGGGTTCTTTCGAAATATCTGTTTCTAATCCCCGCTTCTCCGGGCCCTGTTATCCACCGGGTCCCGGGGCCAATATTTCCCGGCGATCACCCGCGGGTCTGCAGTAACGCGTCCGTTATTCTTAGGATGCAACGAGTTGCACCGAACAACCGGGTGAAAAGGACGAAATGACGCGTTTCTCCTTAAATAAATTTCCCAGAAAGCTAGAGTAACGGGACGTGCCATTTTCATAATCATCGAGTCGACTGGACTCTCGTGATTCGTCCGAAACACGTTTATAGCGATAAGTTGCGATTGCGAATTCGTCGTGATCGTAATAGATACAGCAAGATGCAATTACAGTTTCGCGTAGTTATTAAACAACGGTGATATCAGGGTAAGCGTTCTTCGATATGCAGGATGTCTAATAACCGATACTACTCCAAAATTTTTATTTGGGGATAAAACAGGTATACAGTGAGATTACAGCGTGAAAAATCGAGAAAAACGTTATTCTTTCTTGCTTCCTGCTCGATTACGCTACCAGTTACCAGACACCCTGTGCGAGTATAGCCTGTCACGAGTTACTTTCGTCGCCCGTTTACAATTTTATTCTAGACCAAACGAAAACCTAGTGTCTATCCAAATACATACTTTCTCCTAACAAAGTGACGCTCGATTTCGTCCAACTCGGCTTATCTAAATTTCCAGAAAACATCCACGTGAAATTCCCGTTTGCAGGGAACTCTCGCGGAAGCGGTGGAAAGACGCGTCTAATCGGGGGAAAGTCGGGGTAAAAATGGCGGAATAGAAGAAGCGGGGTGCGAGGGGGAGGCTTATCAATCGAGAAGGCCTTAGGCGCCATCGGAATTGGGGAAAGTCGGTGTAGCGAGGGGCGGAGAGAGACGGGGCTAGATGCTGTTCGGGAGCCGCATCGTGTAACAGCGGCGGCGACGTGCACGGTCGGCGTGCGATGTGTGAGTGGCGGTGGAGCGGCGGTGGTGGGGGCCTTCATTCAGTGCGCCTCTCGGGGCGCTCGGCGCGCATGCGCAGCCCGCCGCGCGTACACACGCTACTCACGCTGTGCCTCCCCTCCCATTCCAGCGTTCCCTCACACGTACGCGCCACGCACGCGCACACCGCTGCACCTACGTATATGGACTTTGTACTCGGCCCGATCTCTTTCGCGCCGCTGTCCAAGAACGAACGGCGCACCGACACGCCGCGCTCTACGTGCACGCACCGGCGTGTGCGGCCGCACGCACACGCACGCACACCGATCTAGCCCATCATCGCGAACCGAAGCAAACGCCGTTCGGAAGAGAAAGAACGTACGCGAGAGGGGACGGTGCGCGTATGTGGGACCGACGGGGCGGGAGGGTACGGTGCGAACGGCCGAGAGTGACTGAACTGCACAAACCACGACCACACGCCGCCAGCTCCGTGCCGCCGCGTGGTGCTCCAACGTGCAAACTTTTCTTCGATTTTCCGCGACGAAAACTCGAACTCTTTTTCCGCTCCGTTGCGTCATTTCGCGGTCGCTCGTTCGCTCGCTCGTTCGCTCGCGCGCGCGCGCGCAAGAGTACGTGGGACGCCGCGTGCTTGCGAGGTCGTTGCTATCTCCGTCGCCGCGGCGCGGAGATCTCCGCGGCGAATTAGCTTTCTTTCGGATCGATATTTGGTCGGAAACCGCGATGGCAAAGACTCCCTTCGATTTCCGCGCGCAAAACCGCGAAGGGTACCGTTGCCGCGTTACCTCTCGCTGCATTCCCGGTTCTTGCGCGGCCGTTTCCGCCGCGCGTGACTCGCGTGTCATTTCCTGCCGCGCGGGGAAAACGCGGCGGGAGGAAAAGAAACGACGAGGGGGAGAGCAGCGTCGTAGGCAGGGAACGGCGCGCAGAAATCGCTCGGTTTCCGCGTGTGTCGCGTCAGATCGATACGCTGGCCGGTTGTTTACAACGGCGCGCCACTTTGGCCCGAGGTTCCTCCGGAGGAACACCTCGCTCTCGGCCGTTCCTTGCCACCGCGACCTTCTCTTCCTCCGCCTTCGGCCGCCTCGCGGTGTCCCGTGTTCACCGAGAGGACTCGATCCCAGCCCGAGACTCGTAACACGCGCCGCCAAGGTATGCATCGTCCCCGTGATGCATTGCTTCCGAGAAGCGATAGCACCGGCTCCAGCTTTGCGCCGTTCTGCCTCGCCGCGACGCGCGCGCTCGCTTTCGGGCTCTGCCCCCGTGACTCGTGGGAAACCGAGCTCGTCTTCCAGCTACAGCTTTCCTTTCTTAAACGCCGATTACCCTTAATCCCTCGCGGATATTCGTCATCCACCGCTAGAATCCCCGACGAGGAGTTGGAACGATCGAACGAAAACGAAAGAACTCGTGGATCGATCCAGAGGTCGACGATCGCAACTTTAGTTTACTCTCGTCTCGGAAGAACGGAATTCCGGAGTCGGTGTTTCGATCAATTCCAGTTTCCCCGGAGAACACGCGCGAGACGCGTGAGCAGGTGTCGCGGACCGGGACCCGAGATTAGATATATCCAAATTCCGATCGAGGGAGAGACGGGTCCCGTCCGGCCGTAAGGAACGGGGGACGAATAGATCGCGGATGACAGCTGTCCTCCCCGCGAAGCGAAGCTGTTCTCCGGTTAATCGCAGCGCGGCGGAGTGAGCGGTTCGAAACACAGGGCAGGGTGAAATTCGCGGAAAAGCGTGGGCCAGAAAAAGACGTAGTGGCGCGCATAGGTAGCGTAGGGGGGTAGGGAGCAGCGAGGACGACGGCGTAGTCGTAAAGTGCGGTAGAATGCACTCTGACGTAGTAGACTCTCCGTATTGCTCGGCGCGGCGCGCAGCGCGTTGCATTCCCCTGCGGTGCATTGACTTTGCCGCCCCTCCTGCGCCGCGAACGCCAAACTACCCCACCCCGCCTCGCCCTCCCTCCCACCCGGCCATCGTCGCGTTCGCTCCTCTCTCCTCCTCTCTCTCTCTCTCTCTCTCTCTCTCTCTCTCTCTCTCTCTCTCGCTCGCTCGTCCGACGCTTGATCCACGCCGCCGGCCGCGCCGTTGCACTCCACCGCCTCCCCGGTGCAACCGCCTCCCGGCACAACAACAACATTCCTTCTCTCCAGAGTCCCTTCATGCCACGGAGACCCTGTGCTGCTGCTACCAGACTCCTCTTTTCGTCTCCGCCGACCGGCCGTGAGGTGAACCGAGACGGCCGACACACGCGTCTGCACCAGCCTCTTTCTCCTCCGCTACGAAGCCTTCTGCTACGCCTCCCGGTGAAAACTGGTCGCCCGCGAATCGCGTGTGCGATCGACCTCATGGCCACCGGACCAGCCGAGAGCTCGCCGAATCTCTCGCGTATACCTGCCTCTACCGCGCGGATCTCGCGCGATCTTCTTCCAAAGCTCTACTAGTCGGCAGAGGCGCGTTGTCATCTCGCTGATCCGCGCGAGGACTCGCGAGGCTGGACGCGCGGATCGATCTCTACCGCGACCGGACACCGCTAATTGGGTTATTACTCGGAGCCGCGCGAATCCGCGCGCGCGTTAACTCTCCCCGACCCTACTCTCTGTTTGTGAACAGTCTCGACCCCCCGTGTTTACTCGCTTGATTTCGAATTTGCGGATGACGCGCTGTAAGAGCCCGACGACTAATGAGCCGCTCGGTCGTCGAGATTTCGCCGAAAAACCGCCGTAATAATTGCCAGCTGCCGTTTACGACGTCCGCGTGTTTCCCCGATTACTCGACAGGTTTCTCCCGGTTCTCTCGGGTGATTGGCACAGCTTCGAACGCCGTCGATTACGGCTCATCGTTTGCCATTTCCGCGCGTCCATCTCGAACACCGCGTCGTGGAGATCGGTCGAACTGGTGCTATTAATTTCGCACTGGTTCGACGTAAACGTAAACACCGGTGTCAAGACTCGGGCCGGCTTGGAAGGTACTAATAACGACGCCGTTCAGTCCGGGTACAATGGGCTTTCGCAAACATCTATCGGCGACTCGACGCTAGGCGGATTCCTTTGGAAAGCGAGAATTAGTCGGCTGGATGTTATCGGGCGTGGAAGATTCGAGACCTGCGCCGCCTTTCTCGGGCCCGGTGTGTGCCTAGGACAGGTGTCCCTGGAAGGAGGAACGGGCCCGGGGAAAACCCGGGAACGGAATCCAGAAGGCAGCCACCGAAATATTTGACCTTGGTAATAAAGGTAGCGAAGGAGGTGCGCCACCGAGTTTCCGCTCCTTTTTACCCTCCTCGGTCATTAACGTCCACGTGATCCACCTTTTTCGCTTCTCTTGTCCCTCGCTTTTCAACCGTCGATCCACCTCTCCGCCTTCGACCTGGCCCGAGCCGGGTTCCACGCTTATTTATTGTCGCTGAAGAGCGTGAAACCATAAACCAATTGGACGAACGCGCGTTAATCCTCTCCGTGCTTAAATCACCCGCTCAGGTCCCGGCGTTTACGCGGCTCGTCTCTCTCTTTCTCTCTCTCTCTGTGTTTTCTCGTCACCGAATTTCACGGCCAGTCTATACCGATCGTGATTCTTTCGTTTCTGCGCCCGTAATCGGATTTTAAAAGCTCTCGTTCCTCTAATCGCATACGCGAGCTTCCTCGAATGTCACCCCGAAAGAGAGAGAGAGAGAGAGAGAGAGAGAGAGACGCATGGCCGAGAGCCGGAATTTTTACCGCTTCTGTCGCTTAGATTTCTTTTTTCTCCCTTTCGAGGAATCGCCATGTCGAAATTCCGATTCGCACTTGGGTATTTGGGTATCGGATATTACTCTACGGACAAATTGCGGATTTCCCTTGTGTGCGCGGAGCTTTCATTGACAGATTAAGCGAGACGCGTTTGCGCGACAGATGCACACACACGGCGAACAAATTTCGCCCTTTCTTCTTTCTTCCGCCATCATTTTTCTCCGTCTGTCCTGCGGCCCCGCGCACCTGGCGGCAGGGCGCTCCCCTAAATTACAATGACCGGGGCCCGGATTTTCGCGGCGCCCCTCCTGCCTTTCCAGCGTTCGCATCTGGAAAAACCATCGCGATCCAGCCGACGTCGCTCGAATAAATCTCGAAACCTCCCCGCCTCTCTCTCTCTCTCCCTCCATCTCCTCCCCCTTTCCCCGTCCCACTTACCCATTCTTTCCTTCACTTTCTCTCTCGTTTCCCGCAAAACCGTTTATCGTCTGGCCTTTATCGAACGAAGCTCCGAAGCTGCCACAGATTCGCGACACCACGGTTCACCTCAGCCCACCTATAAACGCTCGGAGGAATTAAGTGCTTGCACGGCTTCCGCCTGTTGCCGATCTGCTTTTGCGGCTTCCGGGGAACGCTTTTCCAAAGAGGAGCTTCCCCGAAGCACGCCCGGGCGTCTTTCATTACCATGTCTATGGCGAATTTTCCCACAACCGGGCCGGTTCGCGCTTTGTCGGCTCCGTTCTTCCTTCCAGCTGATTCGTTAGCGCGTTTGTCCTCCGTGAAACAATGACGGACGCTCGAAAAACTCGCGCGGGACAATCGGACGCGGCGCGTCGCGTCGAGCCGCGTCGACAGCGGGACAGGGCGCGGCGNTTCGTTAGCGCGTTTGTCCTCCGTGAAACAATGACGGACGCTCGAAAAACTCGCGCGGGACAATCGGACGCGGCGCGTCGCGTCGAGCCGCGTCGACGGCGGGACAGGGCGCGGCGCGGGGCAGACAGGGGAGCCTAAACAAATCCGGGGGGTAGAAAAACCGTGTGAAGACGAGCCCGTGGAAAGTCCCGTACGTGGAAGCCGGTATCGGCTCGTAGACACGCGAGTTTTCGAGTGCCGGAACCCTAGCCTCCTTTTTTTCGACCCTCGTGCGATCCCCTCGCAACGAATGGACCCTGATGAAGGGTCAGGGAGGGCGCCGAAGGGCGGCCCTCGGGGCCCATGGGAATTTATCTTGTCTCGCAGAATTCTCCTGCCTCTGCGCTTCTTCCGAACTGTCCTTCGCTCCATCCAACTCGCTTTTCCGCCCTGATGCAACGTCAACGAACGATTAGGCGAGCGTCTATAAATAACGGGTGCTCCGTTATTAGCGGTGTCGTTAAAATATTTTATTCGAAAATCTGTCCTTCGCGTATTAGGAGTATTGATCCTCGATTTTCCATTTCTCGAACGCCGGTCTTTCGTTTGCCAGTCAAACGATAAATTCTATTTCGATGAAAGGAGAGCTATAAGGAATAACGCGTAAATATCTCGAATCTCGAAATGTTAACTCCACGGAGATAAATTACAAATTTCCGCAGTATTCTTGCGAGTGAAATTTCTCGCGATAAAGTGGCAATTATATAAAGTTAGGAAAAAGGGAGCGAGATAGCAGGAATCGCCATAAATAAACCGTGGGCATTGAATTTTGGTAGACGGCGTTGAAGCGTTCTCGATGCACGTACGATGATGGAACGGTATGCTGGCCGAATGTGGGTCGCTGGTGTCAAAGACGAGGCCGAGACGGGGCTTTGTCGTTCGGTGCCGGCTTGCTTCTTGAGATAACAGCTGACTTCCGGTGGCTAGAAAGCGCAGTCAACTTGTCCCGCAAAGTTGGCCGAGCCACGCCGCTCGGCGTCGATCGCGGATGCGTTTGTTCAACGAACCGGGGAACATTGTCTTTGTCGAATGGCCAATTGCCGCGAATTAAGTCCGCGATTCCAGGCCCCCCAACTGTCCCCCTCGGAATTCCGTTTATCCTTCGGCGCGTACCGTTGCCAGTGCGTTACGCGCGGGCCAAACTTTCCGTGGAATCAGTCGAACTCGAACGATTTCCACGGGTGTCCTCGACGATTATCGACATTCCAGATCTTCACGAGCGATAGCGTAAGGAATTTCGTTCGATACGACCGATAAATATCGCTTGCTAGCGCCGCTTAAGACGCTTCTTCTCCCTCTGTACGCGATATTCCATCGCGTGGGATCGGGACGCGCTTTTAATAGCTCCGGTGATCCATCGAAACGTACGAACGATCAATTCTAGCTGCCAGGCGAGCCGCTGATATATCCATCTTTACCGCTGCTGCTGCCGCGTCTCCGTGACACGGCATTATGTCTATTTCCTCGAGTCTCCGCGTCGGGGACGACAGGCAAATCCACTTTTCTTCCCCGGAACGCGACGCGAATACGCGCGCCGCGACCACGTCGAACACGCGATACGTTTTCCACGGTGAAACACAGTCGAATCTTTCCGCCTTCCTCTCGCGGCCCTTTCGCCGGCCGCGATAATGACATTTCGCCGGCGATACGCGCCGGGAATTGCGCGCGAGTTGGGCCGCGATGGCGCAAAGCGTTATCGCGGAAATAACAGCGCCGTGTCCCCGTCGTTAATGGAGCGCACGGCTTTAATATCGATAATGAACACCGCCAAGGCGAGCCTGCGCGCCCACGTGCCGCAATTTTTCTACCTCCGACTATGGACTATCGGATTAATTAGCGCAACACTCGTAATGGAAACGCGGGACGGATCGCGGGACTTTTCCGAGGTAATCCCGAACCTCGGCGAGGAGCATCGAGAAGGCCCGCGAAGCCGGAGGAAAATCCGGATATCCGGCGACGCGAAAGAAGCGTTTATCGCCGGTCGGCGAAGTTTTCAGGGCGTGTTGCATCGCCGGGAACAATTGCCACGGCAAATCGACTTTCCCCTAAAATCGAAACCAGCCCCCGAAGCCGCCGGTCACGAAACGGCCGTCTTCCCTATCGATTTTACGAGCCATCCTGAAGCACGAACATGCGCACCAGCGCGAAGTTACCAACGGAGTTGTGCTTCAATTTTGGGCCGGAGGTGGTGCTGGGTCCGCGGCATTGTCGGCTGCCGTGGTTATCCGTGGCAGTGGCGGCTATCGATCACGAGGAACCTGGCGGGAGGGGGCAATATCCTTGTCGAGATCGATCTCGCGCGTCCGCGTAATTCCCTTCGAAGTTAGCCAGCGCGAGGAAGTTCAGGGCTACGCCAGCGGAGTTTAGTAGTCGTCCTCGTGGTCGGTGTCGTCGACGACGACGCCGGCGGCGGCCATGTTTGCGCCGGCACAGTAGGCGTTCACGGGCGGTACCATCCCTCTGCCCGTTCTCCAACGACTTTGGAGAACGGCCGCCCCCCACCTCCGGCCGTCTGTGAAACTTCTGGTGGGGCACCGCAAACGATCTTCCGTTGGTGCCAGTTCTACCCCCCACCGCGGCGCCGACGCCCCTCCGGCCCCTCTGCCGCGCCGCCCCGCGTCGCGCTCGCTCCTTATCGCTCTGCCAGCTGTGTGCCATAGTCGGCTGGTGTCGCGACGCCGGCACCGCTCCCTTCCTGCCTCTCCCCACCAAGTCGCCATCCCGCGTCCTTCCGTTCACGCACTAGGCGACTCGGTGGGGAGACGCCGTTCCCCTCCACCGCGGCGCCGCCGCCCGGTGGGGGGAAGTCTTGCGAGGACGCCAAACTGGAGGATCGAACTCTTCGCGTATCTTCTTGCCTTCTTTCTCTCGTCCTTCCTCGTCTTCTTCGCCGTACCTCGTTGTTGTTGTCCTTTTTCTCTCTCTCTCTCTCTCTCTCCTTTTTCTCGGTCCAACCATCGATTTCGTTCGTTTCTATCTCATCCCTCTCGCGCCACGGCTACTCGCTCTCTTTTTTCCCCTTTTTTTCCATTTCCCCTCTGGCCCCCCGCAGCCGCCGCGGCCGTGTGTTACGCGTTGCTACATTTCACGTTCCTCCTCCTTTGGGAATTTATCTTGTCTCGC
>NIJG01000011.1:327374-365792 GCA_002201625.1 Euglossa dilemma
CTTGTTAAAACTTTTTTCTCCCCGACCCCCTCCCCCGCCCCGCTCGCCGTTAATTATCGTCCTCGCCGCTGATATTTGCATTCGTCCGCGATTCCGTGGAGAAAATGTAATTTTCCTTAGGTAAACCTGCCTAACTTTTCTTTCTTCTCCGACCACCACCCACTCACCCTCTCCTCCGAGGGGCGAGAGCACATCTCTCGCGTAATAGCGCGATGGCTCGCCGAGAATTTATATTCAGCGCGAGATGCGACTCGCAAATTCCTTCTCGTCCTCCCTTGTCGCTGTGTCTCTCCTCTCCCGTTCTCCACCTTCGAGAATCATCCCGAATGATTTACCCCGGGTGATCCACCACCCTTGAACGTCCACGCGTTGACCATGACGCGATTTAAATCATGCGTTTCGAACTGCGTGGTACACCGACTAACCTTCCTACCGTTGTTCTTTGTTACAGAGAGGGAATCGGGAAGATGCTGGTTGAGATTTTTCGCATCGCCGCTAGCAACGGGACGAAACTCAACATCAGCGAAATCATGCGAAAGGTGCATCAGATCGTCGCTTATCGTGGTATTAATCACCGATTATCTCATACCTTTGTCTAACGCTAGACCGCGAGTCTCGAGCTGCCTGAACTTTCGTTGCTTGCGTCTGCAAATTCGCTCGAAGATAATTGCCAAAAGCGGGATCAGACGCGCGGGATCTCGGGAGGATTCCGCGCCGAGAACGAACCATCGGCAACGAATGCACGCTGATAGCACGCGCACTTGTCCCCCGTGTTCCGAGAGTTGCAAACCTGAAACGAAAGGATTGGAAATACTTCTGAGCCAAATCCTTCATACACCGCTTACTAGTCGCGCAATTTTTCCATCCGATTCTTCGCTCCGAGACCTTCTTTCCTTCTTTTCCACCATTTACGCTCCTGCGATGCTGCTTGCTTCACCTTTGCTTACAGTACCGTTTGTTTTTCTTTTTATTTCAACGAGATCCTCGTTTTTACGGTGTACATACGGTAGATAATAGGATCTTTGATGCACGTCTAAGTTTTAGGATTAGTCCACGAAAATCGCTTGACCCTTTGCACTCGACGATTTAAAGATTCCCTTCTACGAAAGAATACATTTCATCAAATTCGATATATGCATCAACGTCGATTGCAAAGAGTCAACCCTCGAAAGTTCATACGACACACTTACACACACACACACACGAGTGGTTTTAGCTTGCACACCGAAGAAAAGTCCTCTGGTACGTAGGCAACGAGAAGACAGACGATTTGCACGTTGCCACGACGTTTAGAGACGTCGATCGTTGTTGCACCTTGTGTATCTAATTTCACAGCACATTATTTACGGAAAGGAAGGAAAAACCGGTCGAACTAACCCTGACAGTTGCACAACGGCGGAGAACTTCCGTAAGGGGAATGGAAATTGAATTCTTGCGGCTAAATTTAACCGGTGCACACGCGGACGTGTTTATCAGGAACGGTTGCAAGACCTACTTCGTCTGGAGTCGCGATACACCTCTCAGAGAAATATTTACCGATGGTCGACGAGCCACTTCCGGCGCGGCTCGACGAGGAAAAATCGGGATACGTGACGCGTGTAGGAGGACGACGTTCCGGGCAGGCCGCGGCTGGTCCGAAGAAATTCCTTTTTAGGCGGTTTCGCCATTTGTTTTTCCGGTCGCTTGGCCCCGTTTCCACGAACGAAAAACACCGAGCGAGGAGCGTGGGTGGGATACGTGGGGAGGGTTAAAAATAGAAGGGCCAGGACGCGTTCTTGAGAGAAGACAGAATGTGTTCCGCGTTACCGCCGGGGTAAATGACGAAGAAGCCAGTCGGGGTTGCAGGCCGAGGCTGTTGCTCTCGGTGCTAGGTGACGACAAGATTGTCCCCGCTTCCGGTGTAGCACGCGCCTCGCCGGAAGTCTCTCGTGGTTCCCCTCTGCGTCCCGAGGTATTTATACGAGGTCGCTCCGTACGGTTTACTTTTTCCTCCAGCCCACTTCTGGCCTACGCGGAATTCGAAGCGAAACACGCGCGCTTTTGTCCTCCGGAATATAATCCTCGCGAACGATCGTGCCGAAGAAAAACATGGAAAATCGCGAAGATAGTAACGGTAGAAACAGGTCAAGAGTTTGGATCGCAGGGAAATGGCGGTGCTTTTGTTTCCGTAGCACCCGGACATCGGGTGGTCCGGTCGACCACCGTGATCAACCGAGCATTGTTTCCGACAAATGTCGTTAAACACGGGATTATCAGTCGGGGGATTAGGAGAGGGACAGGTCGGGACCATTGTGGGAGGAAGAGCGCGCAGGGAATGGCTCGTAAGTCGTTTGAAAAATCGATTTTCTCCCCGACTTCGGCGAACACCGCGGACGATCGGCTGCGTTTTCGGGCAGGGGACGACTTCGCAGAAGCGAAGCAGGCATGCTCAAAGGTCATCCGTGACGTTCCGTCGATGGGTATCTACGTCAGTCCCGAACGGAACCCGAGAGATGGGGGGCTGCTCTAGCCGCGGAGAGGAAAGGGCACCTTTGAAAAAGCAACAGCAGCCAACACCGCTACGGGTCGACAGCGATCCTTCCGCGAAAAGCGTTTTCTTTTTACCTGCCTCCGCTTCGGGGAAACGTGGAAAATGACGCGCCACTGCGTTTTCATCCCACTAATGGCTCCTTTCTTTTCTCAAGCCTTCGAAAATACTTTAAGACCGCCGACCTCTGCGGGACCCCGCGTCACGCGAAACAAACGCGCGCGTCTCTCTCTCCTTTTATATTCCGCCGCCGCCGCGGCGCTCTCTTAATACGCGAGCCCACGGTGACAAAGAGAATCGTAAGAATTGCAAATAAACTCGACGGGTTGCACGAGAAGAGGACACGCGTGATCGTTGCCTGCCGAAACTTCCCTCGGTTTCCAACCGGATGGGCCCCGCGGCTAATAAGTCAGCGGAAGCTGCGTGATCGGGAGCGAAGATTCTGGCTGCTGCTCGCTTAACAGCGATCATGGTCGCCGCACGTGTCCGCCGCGGCGGAGAGGGGCCCCAGCAGGCGCTTTCACGAAGGATGCAACTGTCTCGAGGAAAGGTGGTGCATCCCGGCGCATGATCCGGCGACGAGTGTCACACACTGGCCCGGGGTCTATTTTTAGGGACCATATCCAGAGAACATCTTGCCCGTAACACGTGCCGGCATCGGTGTTTTTCCGTAGACCGATCGGGGAGCCAAGGCGAGGGGCGAGGGGAGAGGCGGTGAAGGAAGAAGAAGAGGGCTGCGCTCGGGAGGGAAGATCCAGGACTCGGGGCACGCGACACGCGCGCTTTTTCTCCACGCGTTCACGTATTTTTGGACGAGCTTTCTCGTGCAGGCGTCGCGAGGGGACCGAGAGAGCACGCGCGCCCCTTTTTCCCCCGATCGGCCACGGCGGGAGAGGAAGAAGAGGACGCGATTGCTAGTTGCGTCGAGTCGTTTCCGATTTTTCTCCGACCTACGACGTGGAAAGGAAATACGCGCGTAGAAGCTTCCACCCGACAGGCGCTCGGCGTCGTCCGATAGGGGACGAGCAGACGCAGCCTGTGCGCGCTCGTGACGACGATATTTTTTCGACCAGCCGAGGAAACGTCGGGAAAACGGATAAGTTTCCGTAATTGGGAATGTTGGAGAAGAAGGAAGAACCGAGGCATTTTTTTCTTCGCTTCTACGAGAGCAGCGACGCCCCCCGGTAACAATGATGCTTCTTCCAGTTACGCGTCCTCTCTCTCTCTCTCTCTCTCTCTCTCTCTCTCTCGTCCTCGATAAGAATGCAACGAAGCCAATTGTTCCCGCAAAGCGAAAGGGGTTCGAACAGTTGTTGTTCCGTGAAGGCGGTTTTCATGCGGATCTCCGCTGGCGTTTCTATGAACCTCTGGCCCTGTTACCGGAGGGGCGTCTCATTATCGGCCCGATACGATCGATACCGGCGATCGATCCGTCACCGCGTAACTAGGTTCGTCTTCGCGGGACCGACAAGGGAAAAGCGACCATATTGATCCAGCTATACCGTCGCGGACAAACAGCATTCCATCCCGAGCAATTCCATTGCCCTGGCTAATTGTCCGAATTTGCACGGCAACGAAGAAATTCGGAGAACTAACCCCGTGCCGCAGCCGATCCCTCGCGAGTTGTCGTTTGGCGCGAAAAAAGGAGGAAAAAGAGAGGGAGAAAATAGGAGGAAGATCGGGGCCACGTGGTGGGTGGTGGTAGAAAACGCGCGGCAANGTTTGGCGCGAAAAAAGGAGGAAAAAGAGAGGGAGAAAATAGGAGGAAGATCGGGGCCACGTGGTGGGTGGTGGTAGAAAACGCGCGGCAAAGAAGGAAGCAGCTTTTCAAACACACCGAGGGTCCGACGAGCGCGTATTGGCAACGGCGAACAATGAAACGGCCCCCGAAGAAAGAAGGATCGCGGAGATGAACGAGAAAACGGCGTGGTTCGAAAGGAGACGAGATGCCGGGGGTAAATAATCGGTGACGCTTAATCCTGAAGGAACGCAGCGGGATATTTTTGGCGGGATCTCGTGTCCCGGACAGAAGGCGCAAGGATGGAGTAGGCGGGGAAGAGAAGATAAGACCCAGCTCGTGATTAATGGACCGGGGCTGCGCTACGCAGAGGGAGAGAGAGAGAGAGAGAGAGGGAGAGAGGGAATGGAGCTTCTTGTTCGCGTTTCGTCGGCCAACACCGGTGACACGGAGGGCGGGTGCGTGGACGATCGTGGAAGTCGTCGGGAAACGAGGAGAGGGCGGCGTGGAGGGGAGGAAAAGCGAGCACGTGCTCGGGCCGTGGGCCTCACGAAGGCAGCGCGAAAGCGGCCGAAAACCGACGAACCCCGTTTTGTCCGCGATCCCCTACCCTCCCGGCGAGCTCCCCAGTTGGGCCTTGCCGCGGCGGTGGGGGCCGCAGCTACCCTCCACGTGCCCCCACTCCCGGCTGGAAAAGTCCGGGAAGGTGCATTTCCCGCGACCGACAAACCGACACGACCCTCAGTCGCACCCACGCTCCTCCATCGAAACGTGCCTTTCTTCCACGCTTTCTTCCAGTGTCCTCCATCTTCTTCTTCTTCTTCGGCAGTCGGTCGCGGTCTTGTGCTCCGACAATTTTTCCCGCGTTTTTCGGTAGTAACCGCTGTGTGTTGTGTTCTCGTGTGCTTCGCTCTCGCGAGTGTCTTCAAGGAATGGAGGCCGGTGAATTCTCTTTGCCTTCGTTTCGCCACGTTTTAACGAATATTTACTCGCCTCGGAGAGATTTAGGGAGATTTTTGGTAACTTCTCGCGGTCCCGCGTACTCCAACTCGAGGGCCTCGGAGTTGTTCCCGCGCTACGGTTTCCCCTCGAGTATTTCCTTCGGGTTTCCAATCGAATCAAGACCCACGGTGTCGTGCGGCAACACTCGGCAAACTCGAGGAACTCGGGAGCGACGCGGAAACTAGCGTTCGAGCGGTTTCGCGATACTGGTACCGCGAAAGTTGTGCTCGAGTAGATCGGCCAAGCAAGGATACGGTAATTTCTCGATTCGGTGGCACATGTATACGTACGGTTTGACCTTTTAGCTTGAAAACGGGAAAGGAAAGCGAGGGAAATGCGCGATATTTCGCTGAAAGTTCTATCGGACGCGGGATCCCGGTAAGGATTCTCGGGGAAATTAACAAGGGACGTAATTATTTTCATCCCGTTGCACCTGTCCAGTTAAGCAGAGCGGGAATCCATGGTCGTTCCACTAATGACCAACCGGGTGATCCTCGTTCTTTACGTCGGTCCCGGGGCTGGAAAGGTGCGAGTTTTCCTAATCAGCAGGGGCGCCGGCTTGCGTCGCCTTTCTTCTCCATTCAGGTATCTCTACGAAAACGCCTGTTGGGGGAATAAAAACGGCCAAGGTCGAGAAAACGTCGAAGAATGGCCCCCTGCCTTTCCCTCCTGTTTTTCTCGCTTTCGACGCACGAATGGCTGCCGGTCGTGAGTTGCAAAGAAACGATCGGATTCCTCCTTAGAACGCCGCCAGTTCCTTTCTACGTCTAGGGAATCGATGCAACTTTCCTCTCACCCCCTCCTCCCCCCGTATTTCTCTCTTCTATTTTTAATTGGAACTTTCCTTCCTCCTTTTTCCACCTTTTATTCACGACCATCCGTGAATATTCCACGACCGATCGTTCGAGGAAAATCCGGCCGATACCACCGATCCGAAAACAAATTTACGCTATTAGTTCCACGGTCGCCGTGTTCACCTTCTTCTGTAATAAGGCGAGGAAAAATCCCGCTACTTTTCCCTTTTTTCTTCTCTTTAATATTATTTTTCACGAACGTATCGCTTGCTCGACGATGATTGTCGGTCGCATCGCATCGTCGCGATTTATTCGTCTAACGCGAAATTCCGCCTCGGAATCGATCGGGAACGCGAAGGGGGATGGGAAGGGGTGGAAGTAAAATTGGAAGGATCGAAAAATCGGTTCGCTTTGGTTTCAGACGTGCTAATATGGACGGACCTGTTGGAGCAAATAGCGGAAGCGGCGACGATCTGCCATGAGTTCCCGCACTTATTCGAAAACGTCCTCCACGATTACCTGCTCAGCTTCGTTATCATGTTCCTAGAAGATCGGGACAACCAGGTGAATATTTCCTTCGTGTATCCCCCGTACCGTTAACCGGCGAGGAAATTTCACCGAGAAACGTTTCTCGCCGACAAGACGAATCGCGTCTCTCGTCCGCGTTATTCCGCCATTACGCGACACGTCGCCAAGGCGACCAGGGAATTACAGGCACCATTGACGAATTCCTTTTTCCCTTTTTCTCTGGTTGTTGGCCAGATACGAATGTCGGCCGAGACGGCGGTGCTGGCGCTGACCAAGAAGGGACTCCTCGACAACAACACGATCGAGATGAAACTGTGCCCCCAAATAGAAATGCTCTGTAGGTCCGTCGATTTCATTAACTGTGGCATCTCCGTAAGTTTCCATATGTTTTTTTTTTCCGTTTTCTTCCACCTGTTTTTTTTATTTCTCTAACTTCTTCCACGTTCCCTTCGTTCTTCACCGTCTCTCCTCGCGCCTCTTCATTCTTCTTCGCCCCGACCGATCGCACGTCCCCATCGAACGCGCATCGACAGGAACCAAACATCGAGCCGACCTAGCGATCGAACAGAGAGAGAAAGAGAGAGAGTGTGTGTGAGTTCCAACGAGATATCGTAATCTCTCCCCGGTTTCGTGTACTCGTTGCGAGGTTTATCGCCCGTGTCCGTTGCGTTTTCGGGGGAGGATGACGAGCAGCGAGGAAAACGAGCCGAATGGAAGCTTCTACGGCTGGAACGGTTGTCTCACCTTCTCTTCTTCGCCTGCTTAACATTCCACCGGTCTACCCTGCGGTTTAACGAGTTTTCTCATTTTAATGCGTCCAAACGAACCGCAGGCCGATCGTCGACGTGGTTTAATTAAAGAATACGTATGTAAAGAATTGCCCGCGGGTTCAAACGTGTGTCCATTGGAAGTACGGGAGCGTGGAGAAAACAAGGCGAGACGCGTCCCTCGCGCCTAGCATTCCTGATCCATTCGACTCGTCGGTTCGTTCGATATGCGAGGAGGAAGTGTAGCATGGCGATCGGGTCTGGTAGGTGTATATCGAGAGAGGTGCACCGCGTTTATGGTCGTTGAATCCCTCGGACGGGCTCCGCCTGAAAGACATGGGTAGTGAGATGTTCTCACGCTTTCGCGTCTCACTATCTTGTCGTTCATCCGGCGTCCGTTCTTCTGCTGCGACGTTCATCCGATCAGGAGGAGCAACAAGCAATCAACCACCACCGTCGTCGAGTCCACCGAAATTCCACGGAATATCCGCGGCGATCGCCCGAACACCTCGGAACGATCCACAGGACGACGCGGCTTTCGTTGAACAGGAGGAAGAAGAAAACGAAGAGAAGAGTGGTCGAACGAAGGACGAGGGTCCCCAGACAGGGACATGCTTTTACCATCAAAGTTGGTTTGTCATAGAGATCGACTATCACAGCCAGCTTTGATGAGCAAAATTGTGTCCGTCCTCTACGCGCGCGATTCGACCAGCAGGAGAAAATCGAACGAACAGCAGCGAAAAGGGACGCCCAGAGGAGAACAAGGTGGGATGGAGAGACGTGGAAATAATTACCAGAGAGAAAGAGAGGGAGAGAGGTGTTCGGTATCTCTGGCGGAATTGAGGGATGACGGAAACGAGTGATCCGCGGGAGGAACAGACGATACGAAGGGGAGTGAGAGAGAGAGAGAGAGAGAGAGAGAGAGAGAGAGAGAGAGAAAGGGGATCGAGAGAGTGGGACAGAAGCGTTGTATCGAGAACAGCACCGAGATGAAAATACCTTTTGCGGTCCGATACATCAAATTGGTTGTGGAATGTTTCGAGTCATATCACAGCCATTTTGATGAGCTTGGCCCGCAGAATCGATCGTCAGGAAGCTTGTTCGTGTGCGCTGTTCCAGCGCACTTAGTGCCCGCTTAATTAGCAATCGCTCGTGATGGACACCCTGGCATACGTACGCGCCCGAGACGTTACCCTTGGCCGTGCTTCTTTTAAACCTTTCCAACCTTTGCCTTCTTTCCTCGTTCTTCGCGAACGGTCTCATCATCGTGGGAAGAGCGGGAACGAGACGCGAGCGGCCCCCAGAAGATGGGAAAAACTACGGGGAGAACGAGAGCAACGCGATCCAATCGTCAAATTGGTTGTGGCGTGTTGCTTTTCTAGATTTCATATCACAGCCATTTTTGACGATTTGGATCGCCGTTTTTCGCAACGTGTGTGTACCCCGGTGCCCTTTAGGTTGTCGTCGCGTAACGAGGCGAGGATACGGAAGAGATTCACCCGGGCTCGAAACACGAAAATGGCGCGGTTGCGTCGCTCACAAAGTGGTTGTGATATGCTGATGCAAGCGTTCATATCACAGCCAGCTTTGATGAGCGTGGCGTCGCGTTTGGCCAACTGTCTCTTCCTTCGCTGCGTCGCAACGCGAGACGCTGTTTTCTCGAGGCGTCGTCCGCGTTTACGCTCGTAAATCCATTCCCGATCATCCTTGACGCATCTTCTATGGCCGGCGAGGTCGTTTTCCCGCGAAATACAGCGTTCCATCGCGAGACATTTTGAAGAAAAACGTTTCCGATCGGCTGCCCCGATACGGAGATCGAGTCCTCGCGCGCAGTTTCCGCTTTCGGGAAAGACTCAGCGCCCTTTCATAGTCGACTTCCTCTCATGGGTTCGCAGGATCCATGAAAGACGTGATCGCGTTTATTGAACGGCGATCTCCAGATGACTTCCTTATGCGTGATATCCCCGATGATTGCTCTAGGCCACGTTGCTTTTTCCCCTCGTCTTTTACTTTTCGTTTCTCCCCCCTCGTTTTTACCGCTTTTCAACTAGCCACGCCGTGAAAGTTAACATACGAGCATAATAAAGATCGGTATCGTTTTACCTAATAATCGTTGCGGATTCTCAAGCACGCGCACCGTCCGACAGTTTCATGTTACGACGCGAGTACTCGATCATCCTAGTTCGTAACGTACCATCGTCCAATGACGGCCGGATGATTCACCCCTGGTCCAATTCGCTTCGTCGCCGTCCAATGATCTTCTGATTCGCGCGGATGATGCGGGCGCCAAGAAGATGGTGCTCGAGTACCCCGTTCTCGCGATACGATCGATCCTCCGCGGTTCTACCGGACGACGCTCGATCCTACGGCTCGTCGGATAGCGTATCTTCGATCTTCATCGTGCCGTGCGTTTCTTTTTCAGCTGTGTTTAAGAAGCGCAAGTTCGACTGTTCCTCCCATCAGAGTGGTTGTGATGTGGTGACTTGGACTCGTATCACAGCCAGCTTTGATGAGCGGAACGGTGCGATTTATGTCTTCGTTCACTGCGATCTTTTAAGCAATCCAAGCGATCTTACCAGCAACCTTTTTTAACATCTCCCTTCCTCTTTCTTTCTTTCTCTCCTTTCAATTGTAAATCGTTATACATCGCTAAACCACCGACCTGTCTCCGACCTGATTCTCCTCGTATCCCGTAATCGTTCCTTTTCAACTTCATTTTCGCTTACGATTATCCTTTCTGTTACCATCACGTTTGATTTATACTATGAAAGATCCGCCTGTGACTTATACCAAGAAGTATATCGTTAATTGTGTCGATATTCACAGCTCATGTGCAAGTTAGCACCTTTCATCGGCAAAGACCTGACGGAAAAGATTTTTCTGGATAAATACATTGCCCTCTGCGAGGACGAAGTATTTTACACGAGAAAAATCTGCACCTCGCACTTCGGGGAGTTTTGCGCCGCTGTCAGGAGGAAAACCCTTTTTCGAAAATTGGTGGGTCTTTTACACGAATGCTTTTTCTCTGCCCGTTGGCACGATTAGTCCGAAATCTCGGTCGCGCGAACCAACGATAAAAAAAAAGACTGACGCGAAAGAAGCATAGACGGGAATAATGAAGTACATCGGCGTCGATCGGATCTCTGGCTTGGACTTCTCTTTCTAATTTCTTCTTCGTCTCTTGCAGTTCCCGATATACATCGATCTGTGCTTCGATAAAGTGTGGGCCATCCGGAAAGCGTGCGTGGACGTTATGATGCCAGTTTCATGCTGCATGACCCTTCAGCACCGTCGATTACTCTTGGCAGAGCTTCTGGCCACGCATCTTAACGACGAGTCGAAATGGGTGCGAATGTCTGCCTTTCAAATTTTAGGACCATTTATATCTACGTTCGCGAAACAGTTTACCGAAGTAACTTATAATCATCACGGCGAACTAGTGTTTACCAGCCAACAAGATACCCGTTTCAGGTATAAAAAGCTAAAAGTTTCTTACCCTCTACTTGGCCGACTCTCTCTCTCTCTCTCTCTCTCTCTCTCTCNCCAGCCAACAAGATACCCGTTTCAGGTATAAAAAGCTAAAAGTTTCTTACCCTCTACTTGGCCCACTCTCTCTCTCTCTCTCTCTCTCTCTCTCTCGAGACTCGCATTGTAATTTCCATTTTATTTATTCTCCGCTATTTCTTCTACTTATATTTTATTTCTACCTCGCTCGTACTCTTTTCGTTTCCCGATCGACTCTTGCCTCCGCTCTGTCACGTTTCCCCGTTCCTCCTCTCCCGAAGCGAGAAAAATAAACATGTAAATCGATGCTCGCTCTCTTGTTGCAGTATAAGGTATCTGTACGAGGGAATTTTCCCCGCGAAATGCACCATACAAAGTCACATGCTAGACGCGGAGGATTATAATTCTAAGGATAACTTCGATTCATCTGTGATAATACAAAAGCCAATTTACGAAGATGACGACGAGGAGGACGAGTCCCAGGAGGATTACATTTTCACCATGAAAGCTTATAAGACGAAGGTATGACGCGTCCGTAAGTAACGAACAGGCGATTCGCGAGCTCATCTGCCTTTCTATTTCCTTGAAGATATTCATTAGCGTAACTCTGTTCCGTTCCCGAGATCATAAATGTAACGAGTCGCAAGTAGGATTAAATACACGATAGAATGTTCGATCTTTTGCCCCCTTCTCTCCTTCGTGTTTGCCCGTGGCAAAAGAAAGAAGAAGAAAAACCGCTTGTAAAGCTTCCAAGAGAACTGACGAATTGTTTCTGTCCGCTTCTTTCAGATACAGTGGAAGCACTTACAAAACGACGAGGACGATACGGAAAATTTTAATCCGTTCCTCTATTACTACATATCACCGGACCTTCCGTTGGACGACGAACTCGTCGAATCCGCCAAAAGGTCCGCTGCCAAAAAGTCCAGTGGCAGGAGATCCATTGCGCAGAACAATATAGACCAGAACCTGTTCGCCAACACTACTACAACCGCGTCCAGTAAAGCGTCATCGTTGGACGATGTATTGAAAGAGAACAAATACCCGGCTAACAAATTCGAAATAGTCAATTTCAACGATCAAGAGATCGTTCCGCAGCATCTCATCGATTCGTTCCTGTCGATGGCCGGTCCCGAAGAGTATTTCGACATGGGCACGGATCTTCCGCATTACTGTGCTTTCAGCTTCGCGGCTGTTGTGCTCACGTTAGGCAGAGAAAATTGGCCGTATCTGAAGCCTGCCTATCAGTCCTTGGCCAGCGCTAATCAGTGGAAGGTGAGGCGGGCACTGGCCTCCAGTATTCATGAAATCGCCAACATTCTCGGGGAGGACCTTACCGCCACTGATCTCGTCCCGATCTACGATGGATTCATCAAAGATCTGGACGAGGTCAGGATAGGTGTGCTCAAGCATCTGGCGACGTTTTTGAAGATGCTCAGACCAGTAGATCGGCGTCAGTATTTACCGAGACTTGAAGAATTCCTCACCACCGATACCGAGTCGAACTGGAGATTTCGAGAGGAGTTGGCCACTCAGCTATTGGAAATTGTCAATCTGTTCAGCCCTGCAGACGTGGAACGTCACATCGTCTCTTTGTCCCTTGATCTGCTGAACGACAAAGTCGCTGCTGTGAGGCACGTTGCGCTTTCTTTGGTATGACCTCGCTCGTTCGCCATTTTCTATGTACAGAAAGAGATTAGGTGGCGTCTAGTCTAACGTTACCGATATTTGTGTCGTCGTTCGTCGAGACACCTTTGCTCTGATTCGTGTTGAATTTGCGTTACGAATAGTCGAACGTAAAGAATCGATGTTTGTTCTTTTTTAACTGCTTTGAAAAAGAGTATTCGAGATGGTAACGTTAGGTGGACATAGCGTGGTATTGATATAAATATGTTTAATACTTTTATCTCCGATATCTACACAGGTGACGCAGATAGTAGCTCACCTTTCTGTCAACGAATGCCTCGTCAGAGCGCTGTTTCAAAAGCTTGGATCTTTCCTTGGCGTGTTCGCGGAGAAATGGGTTAGGAGGCAAACGTTCGCCCTCGTGTGCGCGAAATTAATATCCAGCAACGCCATCAGCGGTGACAGGTTCTCGCAGGAAATGTTACCTAATTTGTTAAAATTATCCTCGGACAAAGTACCGAACGTGAGACTAGCTGTGGCGAGAACCTTGTCGAAAAACGTTATTCCTATGGGTTGTAAGTATTTTACGCGTATAATGCCTTTTAGGTAAGATAATCAGGTTGCAGTAAATTGAAGTATACTCACGAGTATTTCGATTTGTAGCAGAATGGTTGGGAGTTGAACAAGCGGAAGAAGTGGAGAGAATACTCAGAAAAATGAGATCAGATCCGGATAGAGACGTCCGACTGCTAGCAGGTGGCGAGGAAAATACCGTATTTGATATACTGTCGCAAACGAAAGCTAAATAATCGAGAAACGTAATGTTTTAACGAACTGAAGCACCGTGAAGATCAACTTCTTATTATTTCCTGCCATACGAATCAATTTTATACTGGGACCGCCAAAAGAGGAAATAAGAGAAAGGATGCCGTATGAGTGTTCTATGTGAATTGTCTTTGTAAATGTAAGAAGAAAGAATGGAAAATTCAACAACTCAATTATGTCGGGATGAAGAGTTACTTCAAAGAATATTCTGGTGTATCTATGATGTAAAAATGAGCTCAAGTTTTACACAAACAAAGGAACAAAATACGAACCATTTAGTGCAGTCAAGATAGAAAAAGTGCAACTTAGGGTTGTCGTTACGACCAGGGGATTTTTTGCACCCTTCTAGATTAAGGCAGATTATAAGTATCGATGGTTAAAAGACATTACGCAGTTATATAAGAGTGTGTATGCGTGTTTAAAAGGAAGTGAACGTGCACTGCCACTCCAAAGTATTAAGACACTTGTTTAATTGTAATAAATTCCTGAGGAAAATGCCATGAAGTTATCGATAAATTTCATTAAATCTTATGTATTATATTTTGTACCGTATCAGAGAATATATTTTACTAATAATTCATTAAATATCTCACCAATAATAATAAAAAGTAATTATATCTTCTTTTTATGTATTTATCCACCGCGTGCTCTTATAACTGCGTCTACAAATTTGACATTCTGACTAATTCTTTTATTGTTCCAGAATTAATATTTATAACTTTCCGTTTGTAGATGTCGTATATAAATGTTTTCTTTTTTTTCCACTTGGGGTACTTATTTCGGAATTGTACGTACAAGTTTAATCGCATAATTTTTGAATTCAGTTGAACTCGTATGCAATCGAAGATGACCATATCGTTACGTTAACATCAAATCTCTGCTGTAAGTAATTCTACATATTTTAGCAATACGTTTAGCATTGCTGTGTACAGATAAAAAAATTAATACCGATTATCCGTTCTGTTGTGCAGGATGCTTTAATACCGCTGTGTACTTAAAATCTTTTCATTGTGTGAATAACCATACGAGTCTAAACCGTAACTGACCTTTATATTTAACAGTGGGGCATTACGTAATTGTTATCCAACTTCCCACTCGCTTTTCAACGAGCATCAACTTATCTTCCTTATATCATCTTTTTACATGCAAGTTTCTCTCATAACAAATTTTCTTGCGTTATAATCAACGGATGATTGCATAATTTCTTACAGAATATCCTTCTGTTGACAGCGTCGCTATTCGGAGAACGTGTATCGATATTCGGTTCTTTTCTTTTTGTAATCATCGTAATCTTGACAGTATCGAAACGGAATTGATTTGAATAGAAGAATAGAATAGTTCTGAATTCTCATTTGAAATTATTACCATTCGTTGGATCGTGATTCTAAACATTTATACGATGCTGAAAGAAAGAATCATCCGCACGTAAAAGAGAACATATCCAGTGTAGACACAACGAATGAAATGTTTAAAGAAAATGATCGATGAATGACTCATGTTCAGACTACCATGATACATTAAGTATGTGCACCATTAATAGAATTTTCCATCGAACATTTTTTAACAATAATAATTTCCATGTATTCACAGGTTCATTGAAATAGGCATGTGTCTTGATACTTTTGCGCTGCAGTGTATGCGTGGTTTAGTACTCGCGAGTGTGTATGTGTTTACTATTGTGATTAATTTGTATCTGTAAGTAGTCCCTTGGACAAGCCGGATATTACTAATTAGAGATGTAGCAGCGTCGAGATCTCTTGTTCTTTGGTAAGCAGTCATAGCATGTTTTCTTCAGCGTCACAATAATTGTTATCGTTTCTTCTTAAATGTTAACTAAGATTTTTTGAACGGATTCAAATGATTTCAGAGTCGTTCCTACGAGCAGCGTGTTACTTAGTAATTTCATACGCGTTGGTAGGCTCAAGTTTTCGTGCTATGACTTGTAAACTTTGTTTATTAAAATCATGGATAAAAATACTCTTATGTTGAGCAAACATAGTGTGAGGACTTTAATGCCTGACAAAAGCAAAAGCAAAAAAGAAGGAAACTTATACTGCACGATACTAAGTTTAACCGTGAATCGTGTAATGTTAACTATAATGTCGGCCCTCGATATTATTACCGGATGAAAAGCATGCGAGCGTGAAGATTAACGAGTCTTGCACGTAGCGAGATCTACAGCGCATGTGCCACTCAACGATTAGAGGAAAATGTTACCGTTCTTGCATAGACTCTTAGAAAGAGAATCTTCTCAAGAACTTTGCATGTTGCAAAATTAAAGAATAGAACTGTTACTATATCCAAAGTGTTACTATTTCTTTTACGTTGTTATTATTTCGTCCGAGTTGCATCGAATTAGCAAGATGCGAAACTGCCGAATCGACCGAATACACGAAATGATTTTTATGTTGACAGTTAATGTCCGACATCTGGTCGAACACAACAGTTGAAGAAAATATCATGGCCTTACAAACTAAACTTGTCGGTTACTCTTAATAATACTGCCTTGAGATGTCGAATCAATGTCTGCGATACACGCACGGACCGTCAATGCAGATATCCACATCTGGAATTGTGAAACTAACGTCGATCTCGATCAATTACCAATTAATTTCAAGTTATCGATCTCCATACACACAAGTGTATACAGGACTATGACTAGAAGTCTGTTGAATACCGTAGATTCGTGTAACCAATGCGGTGCACATTGTTGATATTAAACGAATATTTCTTGGGATTACAAAGTGACCCTGTCGTTGGTCATTCCACCGTCATTTTCTACTGTCGTACTCTTGAATGATTTAGAGTGCTCGTAGCAAGTACTCGTACGCGAGAAGACAAATAAAAATTTATAAATCTAAGCGTTTTACTTGAATATATTTCTCTTCTATTTAGCATTAAAATAAAATGTACAAATAGGAAACTAACGGATCGAAAGAAATAGTAACACTGAAAGAAATGGTAACAACACGAAAGTTACTAACAATGAGAAAGATTATAACGATATAGTAACGCGAGAGAAATAATAATACCAAAAATATAATATCGCTTTTGTTTTTTAACTTTCAGGCTTGCAACGTTCCTGCCGGAACTCTCTTTCGTATCGATTTTTAATAGGGGCCTTGACGTTAGGGAATGCAGCAGTAGTTAAATCATACCAATATTTTCACGTGATCACTGGGTAGCGCAAATGTTTCACAACCATAATATCGAGAGCCAAGGTTGCACCAATTTATCTATGCTGAATTTCTTTGAAGTTAATGGAAGCGCGTGAAAGTGACCCAAAAGACGTAAAAGTACACAGTTTGTCTGAACAGTTTGAAGTTTTACAGTCACCGTGTTAGGCAGTAGAGAAATACTGTCACCTAGTCACATTGTTTACAGATTTCAGCTTCTTAGATTATCCTAAGAATACGAAGAAATGCATCATCGAGCTCCATGTTGCCTTTGATATGCAAACTTCATCCTTAGACTGAATGTAGTATGACGATACCATTGATGATAACCGTGATTCTAGACTTCGTAACCTTCAGGGTAATGTAGATTCCTATGATTCTGGCATTGACTAAACAGAAGGTAACAAAAGCGGTCTGTATCTTAGTTTCTTTGATTTTCTCCCTCGTTACAATTCAAGACCGCTCGTTTCGCTATAGGATCGTTAGACCAATGTCCACGTATCATCTTTCTCATTCTAGATTGATTGTACCTTCTTTCTGTTTCACCTGCGGGATCTTTTTAATTGGAAACTTAACCATCAAGTTGTAATATCGAATTGTAAACGCAAAGTCTAGATGCAACAAAGTCAACTGCGAATCAAGCGAAAAACAGCTAGCGCCATGCAGAATGAAAAATGAAAAGTGAAGTAGTTGTTAGGCTGATCATATAGTGGGACATAGTAAATATTTCAATGCATGGGCATTCTATCACGCGCTTCTGCAAAGTGAATTTTACCGTCGCCGTGAGTTGATCACTCGTATGAGAGTTTGTTCTGTTTAAATGATATAGCTCTGTCGCCTCGTCGAAAGACACGTGGAAACCGTGCTCTTCGTTCTATCATTCGCATATCGGAACGAAATCGCTGAATAAGATCATCTGTGAGATTGTTTATGATAAAGTTTTGTCGATATATGGAATATTCGGGTGATCGGAATCGAGGATAGATCTACAATGCTGTAAATTGACGATTAACAGCAAACGAGAAGAATTTAGTTGCAAGTCCGCGATACTTGCATTTGCCGTAGTGTCCTATCAGACGTCGAGTATTAGACGCCATGTTGGTCAAAAGACTTATCACCGTCCCATGTATTGCGTCGATTCTACAGTTTCCTATCTTGCCGATTCGATGCATTCAGGACGTGACAGTTACTGTGATCTTTGTCTACGCGTGATCACGCAGACGAATGTGTACTGTTTTATTGTAGATAAGTAAACGTTAATCATGTAAGTACAGATTTTTACTAAGCACCCCCCCCCCATCCATCCCTCCCCTCGTATTAAATTAAGGAATTACAATTTACATCCGAAAATGAGTGCTGTTGGGTAAACGACATGTACGATAGTAGATTTTAACAAATGTAAAAAGATGTGTGTACCGTAGACAAAAGAATACAAAGTGATTTGCTAAATTAAACGATTGTACATTTACGAAACGACCATTGTCAAATGGCACCGCAAAATATTTGTGAATACCTCCGATACTTCATGGTCGCTAATATTTTGTAACGTTTTAAATTAAACAGAAAAAAAGAACATGTGATGTGCACGATGTAATTACTTCTTCGTAAAAAAACGTGTTGATTGGGCTACAGAAAACTTCCTGTAAGCAACGAAAATTCGTTACTTGTGAATGCGTATGAAAAAAAAAAAACAGTTTTGTTTTAAATATTCTATATAATATATTGTGAATTTGGTAATGAAACGAAAAAAAATATACATCATGTGATTTGTTACACAATTATCTTGGCGTCATTTATTTCAATAACTAATAATTTATTATTATAAGTAGCAATTTATTCACACTGCAAATTTATGAAAAAACGTGAAAAAACTTAATAAATTAGTGAAATTACTTGAAGTACTTCTAAATAGACGTATAACGTGAAAAAAGTTTATAAATTAATGCACAAGTTGTTTGCAACGTAAATTTATAGTAAAAGTGAATAAAATTAATAAATTATTGGCTACAAAAGCGGAAAAGTAATAATTCATGAATCAGTGAGGTGTGGAAATTTTCGTCGTTTCTCGGGGTATATAAAGGACAACGTGCCATGGATCGAATCATTTGTCGCTTTGACTTTGGATGTGTAGCATCTAATTTTTTAGCGTTTACGGATGGTGAGGGTTCTTACCAGCCCACTCTGGAAATCGAGTGTAAGTGTAAGTTTGGAAGTGAAAATTATATTTGGCCACAGTTTTTCTCAAAAAACTTTCGATGGGTGTAACCGTCATTTGCTCAGTATGTCATTTTTTCTCTTCCCGAAGCAAATGACGGCTATAACATGCAGACAAAGTCGAGTAATATGTTAATTTCCTAACCCCGATTAAAAATTAGCAAAAGACAACGGTCAGCGCCATCTATGATTTTCTACAGGAACATAAGTTTCGAGTTATGGCTCATAGAAGGCGCTGACCGTTGTTTTTGCTAATTTTTATTCAGCGTTAAAAAATTAACGAAAAATCTTTGAAAAATTGATTTCTTTTTTGGAAAACGATACCAAGCTAAAAGCTACGCACAAAATTTAAGATATTTCCCATCTCGCTTTAATTTTCAATGTTCCCATAGAACTATGAAAAGAAAGAATGGGCAATATCTAGTAAAGTTATATGTTAATTAAGACAAATCGAGACATGGAAGGTGAAGAAGGTAAGTATAGAAGAGAAGGTAAGTAAGGTAAGTAAGGTAAGTAAAGAACGTAAGGAAAATAAAATAAGTAAGGAGAAGAAGATAAACAAGGAAGAGAAGGTAAGGAAAGAAGAAAGGTAAGTAAAGACTGTCAGGTAAGTAAAAAAAGTAAAAGAGTTAAAAGATAATGGAAGGCTACGAAAATATCGTACGCGATTCTTAGAAATGACGTCATTTCCAAGAACTGGAAAGAATTCCTAGAAATGACGTCATTTCTCGGAATCGGTCGACGAACGACCTCCTATCATGTCCTATGATCCTGATACAAAATCGCAAAATCGGTCCGAAATTGCTCGCGGAGCTGCTAAAGTATTGTCTCAGAAAATTCTTGGAAATGACGTCATTTCTTGGAACTGGCGACCTCCTATCATGTTATGTTATCCTAATACAAAATCGCGAAATCGGCCAAAAATTGTATGGCGAGGTTGCTAAAGTATTGCCCGAGAATTCTTGGAAATGACGTCATTTCTTGAAACTGAGGAGATTTCTTGGAAGTGACGTCATTTCTCGGAATCGATCGGTGAGATACCTCCTCGCATGTTCTATGTTCCTGTTACAAAGTCGCAAAATCGGCCGAAAAATGTTCGGCCAGGGTGCACGAGCACTGACCGACAATTCCTGGAAAAGACGTCATTTCATGGAACTGGCGAGAATTCTTGGAAGTGACGTCATTTCTCGGAATCGGTCGGCGAGATACCTCCTCGCATGTTCTATGTTCCTGTTACAAAGTCGCAAAATTGGCCAAAAATTTCTCGGCTGGGCGTAAAAGTCTCGACCAAGCGGCCGGAAAAATTTTGTCCATTCTCGCGGCAAAAGTATTGACCACGGTATACCTCCTTACATGTTATGTGTTCCTGATACAAAATCGTAAAAGTGGCCAAAAATTTCCCATCGTGGAATTTTTGGCCGATTTTGCGACTTTGTATCAGGATCACATAACATGATAGGAGGTCGTTCGTCTACCAATACCGAGAAATGACGTCACTTCCAAGAATTCTCCTCAGTTCCGAGAAATGACGTCAGTCCCAAGAATTCTCGCCAGTTTCAAGAACTGACGTCATTTCCAAGAATTCTCGGTAAGTGCTCGTGCACCCTGGCCGTACATTTTTGGCCAATTTTGCGACTTTGTAACAGGATAACATAACATGACAGGAGGTCGCCACTTCCAAGAAATTACGTCATTTCCAGGAATTTTCGTGGACAATACTTTTGCAGCCCTGACGTAAATTTTCGGGCCGATTTTACGATTTTGTATCAGGATAACATAACACGACAGGAGGTCGCTCGCCGACCGATTCCAAGAAATGACGTCATTTTCAAGAATTCTCCGAATTTCCTAGAAATGACGTTACTTCCAGGAATTCTCATCATGTCTTACTTACCTTCCTTTTCTCATACTTACCTTAATTTCTTTACTTTTTCCGTACTTACCTTACTTACCTTTTTTTACCGATACTTACCTTGCTCCTATTTATATTTCTTATCTCCCTTATCATTTTTTACCCACACTTACCTTACTTACCTTGTTTACTTACCTTAATTCCTTGTAATTCCCATATTGCTGCTACATTAATTTCAAAAATATCGCTTACTTATTGCTAACTTATTTCTAACTTATTACTGACTTATTACTAACTTATTGCTAACTTATTGCCAACTTATTACTAACCTATTGCTAACTTATTACTAACTTATATATAAACTATAATTAACTTACATCTAATTAATGACTAATTAATAACTAATTCATAGCTAGCTTATAACTAACTTAAAACTAACTTACAGCTAGCTTATAACTAGTATTTGAACTTTTGTGCGTAGCTCTTAGCTTGGTGAGAATTTCAAAGAATAATCTTTGAAAATTCTACCAATTACCAGGTCTCACCACGTGGAGGTAGCTACGCATCGAGACCCATAAGTACTTACATGCACCCTAGTGGCGCTATCCGTGTCAAAGATACCCTAATCTAACTCGTAGAGAAACAGATTAAAATGAAGTATTATAAGTAAAATATTTACGACCATAAATTACGTATATGTATGTCAAAATATTTTTATTTCCTCGAAAATTAAGGGTGATAACGCAATTTTGTTTACGAATTAATTTTCCGAAAAGTAAATTCGACACGAATTACGCAATGAATATTCCTGATTAAAAATCGCGTTGATCAATCAGCATTAATTGCGTTTATTTCTAATTCTATATTTAACAATACGTTTTTCAATATTTTTTACACAAAGCATACTGTATAAATCTTAAATATATCGACGTATAAAATTACAATGTAGATACATATTAATATAGACAAAGTAACCCTGAAGCCATTGTGCTTTGATCCATAACTTCCCTGCTATTAAAATATGCCAAGAAATTTTCCTGGTGGACAAGCTGGCAATTGACAAGCTTTCTCTTCCATTTCTGTTTCTGCTGTACTGCAGTCGCGTAAACAATACCGCCATCTTATTTGACGTCCTTTACCACAAGTAACGCTACAACTACTCCAGTCTGTCCATTTGCCCCATTTGCGATCCGATCCTGACTCGGTTTCCTTACGAACAGTTCTCAAAGTACTCGATGACATTTTAGGTACGCGTTTAACCACTGATCTCTTTTTCTGTACCAATTTTTTATTTGGCATCTTAAGTTTATGCTCGTTAGTCGTTTCAACTGGATTCGCTTTCCTCTCGACAATTTTTGTAACAGATCCGAATTTACTATTCGTTGGGACGCATTTCTGAACGATTTTAGGTGCTTCCTTAAAAGCATCACAAGTAGTACTAACGTTCGAACAAAAATCGTCGATCGCACGCGTATTAATTCGTTTCTCTTGTTTCTCGTTTCCTGTAATTTCTTCGATATTTAAATAATTTTGAAGCTCATTTACCTGGAAAGAAACTTATCGTTATTAAAGAATAATTCAGAAAAAAAAACAAAAATATCATATCATTGTGTATTAGTTATTATACCTACTTTTGTTACCAATTTTTTTGCGAGTTCTTTGACTTCTTCAATCGATCTTACTGCTCGATTAACTTCCATTTCGTTAACTACTGGAAGCTCATTTTCATCTTGGTCTGCACACTCAGCCTCATCAGATCCAGGCTCACGAATGTTCTTATAGTATTTCAATTCTTCTTCCTTATTCAAAAAACCATGATTCGATTCGGTATTTTTATTTCTTTTCGTACGTAACTTTTCATCTTGCGATAACGTAATCGGTTTTTCAACTTCCTCGATAATCCCTTGTTCTCCGTTTTTCGATACGAACGAATTTGTATCTTCATCTGTCTGCGATTTAGAGTCGACAACGTCACCTGTCGATCTTTGTGCCATTAACGGAAACTTTGAGATATCGTCAGCGTTTTTCTCCTTACTAGTCATCTTCAACTTAGAGCGCAACGTGGATACAAAAGTTTTCAACGAAGGATTATTTCCAATATCTGATGTATCGATCGATTTTTTTACCTTTACGGATCTACGGCGAAAATTGTTGTCATTATTTTTCTTAGCCACTACATTGTCATCTTCTACTTTTAATTTACCCTCAATTTTTGCTTTATTCAGTTTCCTCTCGTGAGGCACTCTCGGGTGATCCATACTTTTCAAATGAACATCTTTTATTGACCGTAGAGAATTGTTCGAAACATGCTTCTTTCCTACATGCTTCTTTTTCTGTCTTAACCTCGTTTTCTTCTTATGGTGATTGTTCTTTGTTTTTCTTCTCATTCGTAACAGATCTGCTTTCATGTCAGCAGAAACTAGATTCGATAGATTTTCCTTATGTACCTTTGTGTAATCGTTTCGTTTTTTCCTAACTAATTCTACAGCAAGCATAGGATCTGGTGAACTTTCAACTTCCGAATGTTCGTACGATTGCCGATTTACAATGGTATTATCGATCAACGGGTCCGGTATCGATTCAACCTCATAGTGTTCTGTTTGATCAACAAATCTTACGTTTTCATTTTCTAATGCGTTTCCTTTACTGTCGTCAGATGGCGGTTTGATAAAATTATTACCATCGAATTTATCTTCACTATTGTATGTAGCAATCGTAAAAGGATAAACGCTAAGGACTTTCGATTGATCGTTATCATTTGAAAGAGTATCAAACTGTTTGTCATCTATAAAATACTCCTGTGATTTAATTTCTCGTTTCGCATCGAATGATACATCGTCGTCGTAAGAATGTTCATCGTTTGAATCATAAAAATTTCGTGGAAAGGAATTAGCCAAATCTTTCAAATAATTTTCTTGATACATAAACGATGAAGCAGCATCCGATCCTAATTTGTTTCGTTTTACCCGTACATGAGGTTTTAAAGAATTCGTATCATCGATATCATCCATGAAAACTGGCTCGTCATAATCTAGTAATGTCTTCCTTTTTCCTCTTTCCTCTTTAGCTTCAAATAATCGTTCAGTAGAATATTCTTCATTATTGACAGTTGCACACAACGTTCTTCGTTTCCATCTGTAGTCAGTTGGGTATATTTCATACTCGTTTCTTTTTATCAATTTTGATGTTACGTTATATGGTACTAAATCGTCGTTTACGTAATTATTAGTTGTAGCTTTTAAAGAGATTGGAATTTGTAACTTCTCGGAATAAGTTGGAATATTTTTCAATTTATCTTTTAACAATTTTTGGAATTTTTTTAAATCAAAAACTGTATCTTTTGAATTAGTATTTTCAAATCGATATACCGATAATGAATCATACATACACGTACCATTTAATAAAATACTTATAAAATCTTGCAAAACTTGCGTAAAACTTGAAAAAAAATAATTTAAATTTTTGAATGACTCACAATTTTGAGAATAACAATGATTGTGGTAATGACACGTGGAATAGTCGGTGTCAATAATATATTTTTCAGTTTTAATGACAGGAGCAATTAACAAAAGGATCATAAGAATCCAGGCACTTGTGTAAGTTGAAAATTTCAGCATTACACACACTGTTTCCGTTTATGTTATGTTGTTCATTAAAAAATCATACGTTACTATTTGATAAGTTATTATTCATAAGAACTTGTTAAAATGTTTGTTGCTCCAGATTTTTGGTTACCTCAAATTTTCTTATTTTTGCGACTTTACCGATATCGATTAAATTTCGATGAATCGAAAATTTGCATATAGTGAACTATCGATATTATTCGTGTTCGTGTATTCACACTACTGTAATGTCAAATTATTGTATCGATGAAACATTTCATCCCGTTTCTATTGAAAACAGAGCTTTAATTATTTAGTATCTATCCATATGATACGTACCGATGATCAAAGTGCATTTATGTTCAGTGTTATTTTTCTAACATAATATATGATTTATTTTATCTATTTCATATCCATAAAGTAACACAATGGTGTTTTTTACATTAATACATGTCTCTTCATTTATTTTAATGGTAAAACTGAAAGATGTTATTACTTAACCTAAATCAGTATAGACCTGAATGCATGACATTTGTAACAATGTTGTATAATATATATGCATATACATATTTTAAATTATCATTGCACGTAATATATCTTCGTTATAAACTTTTTTAGGTAAATGTTGTGTCAGCAGAATTTTCAGCTGATGATTGTAAGAGTTTAGGTTTTAACAAAGCTAATTTACTTTGTTCTACCTGCGAAGAATTTAATAAACATGGATTAATAGAAATATTGTAAGTAAATTTAAATGTAAAATATAATTTAATATTTGTTATGATCATTCTGTATTAGTAACTAAAGTAATGTTTAACAATTACAGAAATAACTGTAAGGAATGTTGTTTGAAAGATAATGATTCTGATGCATCTGGATTAAGACGGTATCCACGTGCTATTCTTGAAGTATGCACATGCAAGTTTGGTGCATATCCACAAATTCAAGGTAAAGACAAATTATTTTTATATTACCTACAATAAATATTTGTTACATACATTTATTCTATTGTTTATAGCTTTCATAAAAAGTGACCGACCCAGTAAATACAAAAATTTGCAAATAAAATATGTTAGAGGTTTAGATCCAATAATTAAGTTATTGGATGCAGACAACAAGGTTGAAGATATTCTAGACATACATAAATGGGATACTGATTCAGTTGATGAGTTTTTAGCAACTCACCTTGTTATAGATTAGTATTATTGCTAGTGATATATTTCTAAATCCTATTTTATTATGTATCTTATATGTAAACAAACATATTTTATATGTAGTTTATATTTAAAATTTAACATTTTAAATTATATTTACATTTATATACTTTATATTATTTATTTTACATACAAATTAACATTTTAAATTATATTAATGTGATATATCACATCAGAAGAATATCAAATAAATCGACCTTTATTGTGTTGTAGACTATTTATTGTTTTATTTTTTCTACATACTAATACAGAAGAGTCCAATGTTGGAATGAAAAATTGTTTAAATGATTTAAAAGTAGTGTTACTTTTTATTATTTAAGTGCTTTAGTAGACAATCATTATTCTGCATGATTCTTACATAAATAAAAATAATTAATATAAAGAAATTATGAAAGTTACATATCACTTGTTCTTAAGACATTACGTGGCTATTCAAGCCAATCCTTTTATGGACGCAAATTTTATTACAAATTAAATTATTTTATAGTAACTATAAAGGCAAAGTGCGTGTTATTGTGTTGAAATTAGAAATTTCGGCATTTTATAAGGCAATTGTTGAATAACGTGTATCTTTTATGTTCCTTTTGTACAACGCCTTATATGTCACAAAAAATATCATCTTACAATAAAATTCTACTATATTATTACAAAACAAACAAAGTTATTATGGTATACCATAGTTATCATGAACTTTGATTACAAGTATTTTGTTACAATTAGGCATAAATTGGATAAAATTTGTATCAATATCTTAATTTTATTGCAAGATATTTTTGGATTTTTCATTAGCATATACCTAGGAATGAATCTTATAATAGTTCCATATTATGGTTATTACTTAAAAAACCATAAACATGTTTTAATTACTTGAATATTCATAGTATTTCTTAATACAGAATAGTTACAAGATAATCAATGTCAATACGCAAAAGCATATCTTTTTATTTCTTTTCCTTACTTCTGAAATCTATTATTTTGTTTAACAATCTGTACGTACTACAGTTCACTGTGTCTGATAGTGTGTAATTAAAAAATTTTGAATAAGCTTGGGTAAATTAGTTGATAATTTTTTCACGTTTATCTTCGTAATATAAATGATATACGAATAATACTACTACGTCCTATTTATACATATAAAAAGATAGCCATACACATGCGATTACGGTATATATATTTTTTTTTTTTTCGTTTTGTCAAAAGATATAACAAGTCAAATTACTTAATCATTGATAGCACGAAAACTAATGAAACCTAACAGTAGATGTTGCACTAAGAGATATAATAATTATAAAATATACCCAAGCTTACTCAAATTTTGGAATAGAGATCACTTTATCGTCGAGCTCTTCGTGCTCGAGGGCTGCCGCGTCCACGTGAAAAACCTCGACCGCGCGTTGGTTTTATTTGGGGACTTTGATCTCTATCTACTTTTTGCACGGTTTTTTCGGGCTCAACGTGTTCTTTTTCATCTCCGTCATCGATTAAATTACCTATTTCCGCCTCATTATCATTATCTATATCAGCCCACGTTTTGTCAACTAGCATTTTCTTTTCTTGAGTATTAGCAGTATTTTGCGAAGATTGTTCACTGTTATTTTCTGTTTCATGTGTTTCTTCTTCTTCAGATTCCGCATCAGCTTCAAGCGGATCATACTTTTCATCTCCATCAGCTTTCTTCTGAGCATTTGCATTTTCAATATTGTTTTCTTCTACCTCCTTTATTTCGACGTCATTCTCATCGTCAGAATGAGCTATTTTACGACGCTTTGAACTTCCATCATATTCTTTATCATTTTCTTGAGCATCTTCGCCAGACTATAAAAATATGATTTATTCTTTCTTTTTCTACTATATGATACATTATTGCAAATTTTTGTATACGATAAATCATACCTCAGGTTTCTCTGATGATTTTTGTTCTGTAGTTTCCACACTTGAAGTTAAAGTCTTCACTTCTTGTACAAAATTTCGGTAATGTGTGATGCTACGTAAATGAGCATTCATGTCTTCAACCAAAAACATGAATCTTCTACATTTTTCACAGTAGAATCCTTGAACTTCTTTCACCATAGATTTTCCTGAAACAGAATACATATAAGACTATTTTGTATTTATAAAATGCAGTAAAACAAAATTTACAAATGATTCAAGTATTTACCAATGGAAATCTGATTTTGACGACAATATTTATAAGATGGAATTTTAAATTTCTTTTCATTTAGATTCTCAACGATATCTGTGATATACTCTTGTTCTTCTGTAATATCTTCTTCCTTCTCGTTTTTATTATCGGGACCAGCATCTTTTTCTTCATCTTCGGCAGTACGTACTTCGGATTCTCCTTTTGCAAGTTTTTCTACAAAAATAGAAAGAAAGTAAAGAATAAAAATAAGAACTGAATAATATTTACCGTTAGAACAGTTTCTTAAATATTTATTAGTATACCTTTTTTTTTATTTTTTCGCTGTTCTTCACACTGTACAGCTTTTTTCATATGTCCAGGAGTTAAGCAATGTTCATCGTATTCAATGCGCGATGGGAATTCTTTTAAACACGGGAAACATCTTGGGTGCAAAAATGTTTTTAGTTGTTGATGTTTTTCACTTTTTCTATGCGTAGATAATGTGCCATAGAAATTTAAGTCGCACATTGTGCAATATTCACGTACATTAAGATCCACGGAAACCTAAACAAAACAAAAAAAAAAAAACAAAAAAAAATCAAAATTAATATACAACATTCTGTAAGACATGAAACGTATATTATATTTGTACATATACGAACCTTTTTTCCACGGCGTTTCGAATTGGTTAAACTAAGTTCACGCTGCTCCTCACCTACTCTTAATTCATGTCGCATTAGATCAACTTTTAATTTATACAATTCATCTAACTTTTCCATCATTAACTGGTGAGCTCGCCCTCGTAAATGATTTTCGAATGACTACAAAAAGGAAGAAAAATATTAACGTTTCGAAGTTTGCCGCATTTCGAACCTAGAATTTATGATACATATTAAATACATACATATCCATCCCACATATGCTTATTACAAATATGACAGAACATATGATTCATTGGAACATCTGCATAACGACTTTCAGCGTGTCTAGCTTTTGACTTCATGCCAGTCATTTTTGCATCCTTTTCAGATGTAGATGAATTTGCTTCCTTCGATGTTGATTCATCTGTTGGAGGCTTGTCTGACTTTTGTTCTGAATCATCTTGAGACTTTTCTCCTGTTTCCTCAGTATCAACAACTTGAACATCTTCGCTATCCTTATTTGATTCCTTCCAATCAGCCTTCTTGTCTTCCGGCTCTTCATTTTCTTCACTAGTGTACAAACAAATGAAGTTTGTATTATAATCATTAATTTTAATCAAATTTATCATACTTTTTTTTTTTTTTTAATATATATTATAAACATTATATTTCTTTAATATGTGTTTTAGTAAAAACACATGTACACAAATTTTCAATATCAATAACTAGAAAGAAATTGGGCATGATATCAAGTTAAAAGAATATAACTCACACTTCTAATAACTGTATAAGAATTTAATTAACCTATTATTATGAACAAATATTTGGATAATGTGTATTGAAAGAAGAACACATGGGGAACATTTTATATGATTATGAAATACTAGTGTTATGAGACTGTAGGTAATCAAATTTAAATTTGAAATGTGAGTTGAGTTTAATCAACAATGAGGAGTGAACAAATAACATGATATGTAGACATATGTATATATATGTATATATATACGTATGTATTTTTTAAAAGTCAGACAAGAGAAAGGATACAATGCTAATTCTTTAGCAATTATGCCATATGTACATAACAAACACTGTACATACAGAGATAGGTGACAGAATGAGACTTACTGAAGTTTGAAGAAACTATTCACAATCACCAGGAGCTTACCTTGTTACAGCAGGTGCTTCTGTTTTTTCATTATCAGAGGTCTTAACGTCCTGCTGTTCCTTTTTGGCAGTCTGATTTTGTTTAGAGGCAGGAATTGGTTTAGAAGATTTATCGTTGTGATGCTGAGTTTGGTTTCCATTCATACGCTGACTGCCAGACTGGGGTGCACGAGATTGTTGTGCAGATGGACCACGTCGCCCAGCAGGGCCATCACGGGCGCGATTGCCCATCTAGTCATGTAGGTCAAATGACCAAACCATCATGAGAAGTATCTGATATAATTGCGATTCTTCTCGAATCGAATTTGGCTTTAGCAACCACTGGGATATTTGAGGGAGAAAAATATTCTACTCAATTCGGAAGCAGGACGTATTTTGTGTTTCAATAAACACCAAAGGTCAGTATTTTCCACAGTCTAGTGGAAGGGAAAAGGAAAGTAGTAGCAGATAGTTGAAGATGCATACAATGGTCGCATCATCTAACTTTGTACAGGCAATGATCTTGTTGATCATCAGATATGATATTAATAAAACACATACTTTTATCCTTTGAACAGCTCAATAAAGCTCAATGAAAAATAATCAACAAGAAGAAGAAGTTAAATCAGTGAACAATGTTGCTTGTAATCAATACTTTTGAATACTGTTCTTCCATCAATTTTAGCTACAATAACGAATAGAAGACTTGGATGGATTATAAATGAACCAAGTCGGAGGAGAAATATATCTGCATATCTATAATGAAATTTGTTATACAAAGTCATGGTTAACTTCCACTACTAAAAATGAGAAATTCTATTTTGAAATCAATACACGTTTCGTTTATCGTGTTTTTTAGTGAAATAACATTGCGATGGTAATTTTCTCCTATGAAAATTATGTTTGGCACAACTAGTCCAGCAGCAAGAAATGCTTATACTTAGTAACTGCACAGGGTAGCCACGTAGCATGTCATCCACTAACTGAAAGCCTCATTAATGAATCGATCAATGAACATAAAAAGGAGAAGTTCAAACTTTCAAAGGATTGGTGTTGTTGATGTAAAAAAAAAAAGAAGTGTGGACTAAAAATTGCCCTTACAATTTCCCTTCAAAACAATCTGTATACTAAATAGAAATTATGTATTCATACCTTGTTATATGGTTGTGGTCGTTGATTCTTCATAGAATACCTAACAGGACGATCATTAAAACGCCCTGAAGAAAAGTTCTGTTGATTTGGAAAGTTAGGTCCAGGTCCGGAAAAGTTATTTCCAAGGCTGAGAAGTGATGGTACTTGCTGTAAGTATAAAATAGCATTTATAATATGTAACAACGTAACAAAAATTGTGATGTATCATGATTAAAATTCGTTTACCTGTGGTTGTACTTCTTGTTGACTGCGAAGCAAATTGGTAAGGAGATTGCTAGCTATCGCTAACTGTGCTTGCGGCGATGTTAAAGACAAATTATTATTAGGTGTTGGTAAAATTCCTCTACCAGGCATCATTCCTCCTTCCCAAGGATTCATTCCGCCGCTTCCACCGCTACCTCCACCCCCTCCTCCTCCTCCTCCTCCTCCGCCCATTCCACCACCCATGTTGCCAGACATACCTCCTCCACTTCCTCCCATGTTACCAACCCTTCCTCCACCACCACCGCCACCACCTCCTCCTCTGTTATTGAAGTTTCGATTCCCAAAGGAATCACGTTTTATTCCTCGAGACATTGACCTAAAAAACATGTGTATCAGAAATGTTATAATAGTAGGAAATATGACATTACAATTATAGTATATTACTTTTATATATTGGTTTACATGTAATTTATTTATTTATGATAAAATCTGTGATGCTTTGTTTTTTTTTGGGTGTAACCAAAGTATTTACTAAAAATTACATTGTTTTACTACATAATCTCATGTTTCTAGAGTACACATTTTTAATTTATAAATGGAGTCTGAAAGGACGTCTATTTCCGA
Source organism: Euglossa dilemma (assembly GCA_002201625.1). NCBI lineage: Eukaryota > Metazoa > Arthropoda > Insecta > Hymenoptera > Apidae > Euglossa > Euglossa dilemma. The sequence goes on from NIJG01000011.1 coordinate 358,627, forward strand.
TATGAGAAGTTAGATAATTTATAATAACTTAACAAGTTGAGCTTTCACGTAGAAAATAAGAAATCTTAGTTATATATAAGATATTTAAGATAAACGTGAAAATAAATATTACATATATAATACAGAAATTAATTATTTAAGATTTTTTCGGTTAATGTTTTACATACCAAACGACGCCGTACAATGTGACTATTTGTTAAATTTCAAAAATGTTCATTATCGTATAAATTTCCGTTCATTTCAAACTCTTATAATCTATATTGTACGTATAATTTTTAATATAAAATCTCTATTACAGGCTGATTAAAAAAATATGCAACTACATACCACAAAAGCAGCAAATCCAACCACAGCTCAAGAAAAGGAGGCAAAATGGAAATCTCGACGAAATGGAGTCATCAAGCGTCTACCATGAACTAGAACATTAAAAGCAGTGTTTAAAATGGTCGATGTCAGACGCAATTCCGGTTTCTGATTGGTTAATGCTACGATCTTAGAAATATACGCAAAAATTATAAGTTTTATTTTCTTTCATTCGTGTAATATGCTTTCTAAAATAAATAAAAAAAACATTTGAACCTTATTGTAAGGAAAATTTATTATATATTTTTCTAATATTACATAAATGAATTGCAACAATTAATTTCTATGTAACAACTGGTTTTAAAGGAACAAATTTCTCTTTATTGTAAATACTAATGTAATTAATTAAGATAAATTGATTGACTCTTATGTGTTTAAATTATTTAATTATACGTATTTTTCGATTAAATTTATTAATTTAAAATTAATGTAAATTTATTTGCTTTTAATGAAAATACTTCTGAATTTTTTCTACCAACAACATATAGAGGTAATGGTATTACACGTGCAATTGGCGTGTAGACAAATTGCAACTTTTTTATTGTTTACGGCAACTTAATGTTTATAAATTAAAGTTTTTACATATCGTTAATAAATTTTTTATTATTTTATTAAGGTATTTATAATCTATCATAGTTATATAAAAAAAATTATATATATCACGTAGTCACTTTTTTTTTTGTTGAACGGTACCGGTACTACCCGGTGTTTATAAAATAAAGTTATGAAGTTTATTAAACGTTATTTTATACTTTTAGGAATTAATTCTTACATTTAATGCTGAAGCATAATGTCAAATCAAAGATCAGTTTCTTGTGGTCTTGATTTTTGTGCAGTACCAGACTTGAGTAATTGTCTTTTTACAGCAAATTCATCAAAGTAAGTATGAAATTATGGTATATATTTTATTGTTTTCCATTTTGATATTATTATTACTGATTTCACTTATAGATATGAATTTATATGTGTTCCACTTGTCCATCCGTTGTTTAAAAGAGAATTTGTTTCTGGGCATGCAAAAAAACGTACTGGTCCATTTACTAGACCAGACATAGTTTTATGTAGTTCCGGTAAGTATGTGAAAAAATTAAGAAACTACGGTAAAATTAATATCGTTATCTATTTTATAGATTGGAATACCTTAATTATCGGTAAATTATCACCATATATTAAAGTTGATTCAAAACATCCTAGTTTAAAAAAAAACAGTGAAGAAACTTTGAAGCAAGAGCTAGCATTGGCAAGCCATTTAGGTCTTGTAGGAGTTACTTTTAAATTGACAAAAGGAATAAAAGAAAATGCAAATCTTAGCCGAATTATATGTGGTGAACTTTCAAGCATGTGTAGTTTACAGGTATACCGATTCACAAAGTAAATTCATCGTATGATTATAACACGTAGTTCTCTTAATTTCTTTGCAGGTTTGGGTTCAAATACCTATGGAAAACCCAGTTAAACAAGCTTATTCTTACAGAGAAGAAGATTGTGGTACAGTAGAAAGTCCATGGGAATGGTGGAATGCCTTCAGAATAGTTTGTGATTATAATAGAAAATTAGGTGTTGCATTAATTGTAAGCCATGATCTTCCTGATCAAGATGAGGTATTTAAGAGATTATTATTTTCTGCGTATATTGCTAATAACATGAAAACTCAAATGAAATAAAATCAATTTTATTACAAGATTGATAGGTGGTTAGGAGAACCAGTTAAATGTTTGATTTTTCCAACAACATTATTTATCACGAATAAAAAAGGGTATCCTGTATTAAGTAAAGCACATCAAGCATTAGTGAAAAAATTTGCTTTCCTAGAAGTACAATTTGTACTTACCGGACAGAGTCGATATCAAAGTATTACTTACTATCATAATTATTTGGAGTACTTATGGAAGGTGAAATTTTATATGCATTTAATTTCAATTTTTTCATAATGATTTTCTTTAAATATTAAATTTAATTGTAACAATTTATACAGGAATGTGAAGCAGATGGTCCAGTTGAAAGATATGCTCGGGGCTATGAAGATTATCTACAGTGTCCTTTGCAGCCACTCATGAACAATCTTGAATCTCAAACATATGAAGTATTTGAGAAAGATCCTATTAAATATACAGAATATCAAACTGCTATTTATCAAGCAATTTCTGCTATTATAGAAAAAATAGAAGACAAAGAAAGAGAAATGTATTAAATACAATATAATTATTGTTACAAAAATGACTTACTATGACTTAACAGAATATAATTTTACTTTCGTTTTTAGAATAATAATGGTAGTTGGTGCTGGAAGAGGACCACTTGTCTGTGCATCTCTAAATGCAGGGGAAAGAGCAAATCATCCAGTTAAAATATACGCTGTGGAGAAGAATCCTAATGCTGTATTAACGTAAGATTCAGTAGTTGTAAACCTTTATATATATTACATATTATATTTTTTTAAATTTTTATCCATATAGTTTGCAAGCGCTAGAAAAAGATATGTGGGAAAACAAAGTAACAGTGGTGTCTTGTGATATGAGGGAATGGAATCCACCTGAAAATGCTGATATTGTGGTATCAGAGTTACTTGGTTCCTTTGGTGATAATGAACTTTCTCCTGAGTGTTTAGATGGAATTCAACGATTTTTAAAAGGTATTACTTTATGTTATAAATATCGTTAATGAAGTATTTTATAAGTTACTCTTACGAATTGTTGAATATTGCCTTACGTTAGATGATGGTATATGTATACCAGCTTCATACACATCGTATATTGCACCTGTACAATCATCTAAATTGTACAATGAAGTAAGACAGTGCAGGGATAAAGACAAACATTCATTAGCTCATTTTGAAACTTCATATGTAGTTCATCTTCAAAATAAATATGATATAGCAAAACCGCAACCATTATTTACTTTCAAACATCCAAATAAGGGTTAGTATAAATAATATATGTATATCTGTCTCTACGTAATGTATACTTTTCACATATTGTTATATTTTCAGCAAGTGTTATTGATAATTCAAGGTATGATACAAAGATATTTAAAGTACAACAAAACTGTGTATTACATGGCTTTTCTGGTTATTTTGATACTGTTTTATTCAATAATATTACACTAAGCATAAAACCTAGCACACGTAGCCCTGGAATGTTCAGCTGGTTTCCTATTTTTTTCCCAATTAGGGTAAGCAAAGCTCAAGTTAGTATATTTCAGAAAAATGCAGTATAAAAATATAATATGATTTATTGTCATAGGAACCAGTACAGTTAAAAGCTGGGGACCAAATAGTTGTTCACTTTTGGCGTCAATGTAACTCTAAAAATGTGTGGTATGAATGGTGTATTAGCGAACCTATTCCAGGACCTATTCATAATCCCGGTGGCCGTTCTTGTACTATAGGTTTATGATTTAATTTTAATTTCTGTGATTTAACTATTTAAAAAAATCTAATGTTATAATATCTTTATTTCGGAAAGCATCGGAATTTGTTATATTAGATACAAAAATAAATTCGCGAAGAAAGGTATAGAATATTGTTTTACGTTTTTGTTTGTGAATTATTCACATTAAATACCGAGGTCACCGATATTGTACAATTTCGATAACATAAATTACGTTATCTGTCGACCATGTTTCTACCGACCTTTTGACCTCACGTGATCATATGCAGGACTTCAATAATATAAATTACGTCTTTTACGAAATTATTAAAAGTTACATACTTGCAAGTTAAAAATAAACTTTGTTTACGTCATTGCAAATAAGAAACCAAAATTTGTTTATTTCCATATGATGCATATCAACCACGTAGTTATTATTTTTTTATAAAAATTCATTAAAAATTTTTCTCAGATCATTCAAACCAATCGAGTCTTTGATATAAAAAATATTAATCGTAATATAGAGTTAAATTACAAAGAATTCATTCAGATTCGATATTACATATTCAGTTATTTGATTTGCAATAGAATAACACGATGATGAAATATACGTTATGCGATAAGAATTTTTGATAATCTAAGTACACATGTTACTTCATAGAAATATTTTAATTCGTTCAAATCGTGCGTTTTATTCATATTAAACTCTGTTGGTACTACGGGAACTTAATGAATTTAGTCGAGAGCGAAACGTTACACGCGAAACGTGTTAAATAAGGTTAAGCTTTTCGATTGTTTTAAAATTAAAAGAACATAACTCAATATGGCAAAAGTAATTGCACAAATGACAAAATATACAGTGAGAACATTTCCACGTACATCGAGAGAAAGTTTATTTACTCTTTCTACTTCGAAAGCGTCGTTAAACTTTTCACGTTCCATCTCTGGTACTCGTTGCTTAAATGCCGGTAAGTTTAAGACAGTTTTTCTAAAGGTTTAACAAAAATTATGTATTTCTAATAATATATTTAAACAACAGAATTTGAATGTTAATATTTATTTTTATTCGGTATTAATTAATTAATACAACATAATAAAAGAATGTTGTATTACATATGTACTTTAAATACTGTTTAATATAATCTATAACTTAGTTATATATAATATATAAACAAATATTTTTACAAAAAATTAGAATTAATTCGAAATTAAAATTGTTGTTAGTTTATAACAAACTTAATTTGTTTAATATACTTTCTCCGTTGACTTTCAAAAGATTATCAGATGCTTTTTTTACGTTTAAAAATTATAAATAAAATTTTCAGAAAGATTATACACAGAAAAACATGAATGGATAACGGTTGATGGTAACATAGGGATAGTTGGAATATCCAATCATGCACAAGAATCATTAGGTGACATTGTTTATGCTCAGCTTCCAGATATCGGATCTTTAATAGAAAAAGAAGGTCAGAATGTTTATCTGTAATATATTCCTTGACATAAAATAAAAATTTTTGATTTCTATATCTGATTAAAATTAATTTTTTACAGTTGAATGTGGAGCATTAGAATCTGTGAAAGCTGCTTCTGAATTATATAGCCCTGTCAGTGGAAAGATAATAGAAAAAAATGGTATACTTGAGAAAACACCTGGTATAATTAATACTTCCTGTTATGAAAAAGGATGGTTATTTAAAATAGAATTAAGTAATCCTGAAGACCTGAAAGGTCTAATGAACGAGGAAGCATACAATTTATATTTGAAGTCTAATCCATCATAAACATGTTACATTTCAAACACGTATAAAATTAGTTAGTAATATTTTAATCTTTTATTGTTTGCAATTGTTTGTTATTATTGAAAAATGAGAGTCAACATTTTTATTTATTTCAATACTTCTAGCAATCATGCGTGATTATGTGTTAGTATTCAGTGTCGTATTATATCAATCAGATGTGAAATCCATATAATTTGGAATTAGTTATCTCGTAAAGTAAAAAGATAATGTTTCCAAGAAAACAAATTTATAAGTTATGTAATTATATATGACGTTAATATATTGTATCATTGTAACTATAAAAAAAAAAATGTTTTTAAACCACAAAGAAAGGTACAATTTTATGCATAAGATTAGGCAATTTTAATGAAATAAATGTAGTGTAATATGTAAACATTGTGAATTAAGAATATGAAGCTATGTGCAGTAGTTAGCTGATGTCTTTATTAACCACTGTGCATTTTCTTATCTTGTTACCATATTTGTACAAAGCAAACAAATGTTTTAATATACATGTTATTCGGTATACGAATGACACCATTGTTACAAATTATAATAAACTTTGTGTTGTACATAAACGCATTTAAATTATAATAACTTGTATATATAAAGAAACAATTGAATGTCTTGAAATACTATTTGTAAATTTCTGAAAATTGTCTGCTTAATAATTTACATAGTACCATCCTTTACCCTCCTTTTGAAATCTATCATACGTCTCGTGGTCATTGCACATATTTTTACAATAATACCAAAGACAGGAGTGCAATAAGGGAAATATTATCATTTAATAGGAGTTCAATTAGTATAATATATAAAAATAGCGCTGTCAATCCTAAAAAGGAACAGTTATCAGTTAATAATAAAGATATATTTACAATCAATCATTTTTTTCTACATAATTTACAATTGCCAACTCCTAATGGCAGTGTTAACAACGCATAATAGTTCATTTAATGTTAATTCCAATTATTTATTGGATCAAAAAATCACATCGATATTAAATTAGATCGTTTGCCAATTATAATTGGTAACTGTACATATTTAACACAATGCTTATAACACCACTATTATCATATTTCCTAATTACAATTATTAATAAACACTTTATAACAGAATCGAGCGGACGATTAAATAGGATGGACACATACAAAGATCATCGATTTTGGGACATATTTAGAAGAGACAATTTTCATTTTTGAAATAAATTTCGACTCGAATATATCGTACATATCATATAGAAGTATAATCTAATTTGGAATAAACATAATAATAACTAAAATAGTTAACATGGAAATATAACGGGTACAATACTTGAATGGAACTTTTATATTCTGTCGATACGCATAATATTACAGAAGATGTAGACATTTAACGTCTACATAGGTAACATTCATACATTCCATTTAATTTGCTATCTGGGTGTCTATTCTGAGGTATGTGGTTTACTAAAAATGTAAAAATGTAAGACTTAATACAGTTACAAAGAGGTAGACATTTATATGCGAGTTAAATAAAGGTAATCCATTTTGAAAATATTATTAAAGAGCCAATAATAATAATAATAATAATATAATAATAATAATCATAATAATAATAATAATGCAAACTATGTTTTTTTTTTCTTTTTCTTTTTCTTTAATCAATCAATTAA
>NIJG01000011.1:366086-381804 GCA_002201625.1 Euglossa dilemma
TCTATATATATATATACATATATATATATATATTCTTTCATGGTAGTAATACTCGCAGCTACTCCTCCTGATTTGATTCAACACTCGATTCTTAATCTAATGTGGCATCGAGTTTTCTTTTTACATACATCAACAAATCGTTTAAATCTATATTTAATATCTTATATCGAAGTCGGTGGAAAAGTGAAAGTAGTAAAATAGCATTTTTCCCAGGTACTTCTTTGATAGAGGATATAAACAGTAGGAGTTGCAAAGGGTGGTACTACCAGCCTACCAGTACGAGCAAAGATTTCTGTTCCTGTTGCCACACTTGAGCCTCGAATCTAGCACGTGTAATTACCGATGGCTTAGATACCACAGGCGTCGAAAAGACAACCTTCACAGCACTGAAAAGTTTCTGACTATTGACTAAACAATAATAATCTATTAGTGAAAAATTACTACGTTCGATCGCTATCTTAACATTCAGTAAATATTTATCTATTTAACAACTGCGATAAGACAATATTGATCTTATGTACTTAGTATTAATCGCTAGATAATGTAGGACCACATAAACCTTGCTCCAATGATTCTTTTATTTCTTAAACAGAATCTTTATTATGATACAATATACAATAATAAAATATCGCAATTTGTGGTTATTCTTTTCCGCCACCTATTTGAAAAATAATAAAGAGAAATACATGAATAAAACTCTAAAATTAGTGAAGACATTAAGTAGCTAATGATTTTTTCTCAGTAAGCAACAGAAATATATTTATTTCATTAAACTATACACAAAATATTATAATTACATATTTAACATGATTCATACTTTACAACGTAATTGGAATGTGTTATCTAGTATTTACAATATAGTAGCCCTGCTGTGTGCAAGTGTGACAAAATGCAGATTTTTCATAGGAAGTTCTAAGGATGCCCAGGTGGCCGTGCGACATATATGTATATATGTATATATAAGTATATCACATGAAATTTTACTGCTCGTTCAAGAATGCCCATTGAATCCCTTGCAGAAGCACGATTGACTGGAGAGTCGACAATTTCTTTCGTTCATTACTATTAGGATTATCTTTTTGTTAAAATGAGAGCAAGGCTTCAGTGGTATATGCTTAAAAATAATCGCTTCTAGTATTAGAAAAATAGCTTTACTTATTTAGATAAAAGTTGCCTGCCCTTTGACCAATATTTTGTTAACCACCCTTTGTACTGTTTTCAAGGCATCTTGCTTACTGTTTCCCTGCGCTTATACCCACCAACAGGGGTAATAATTCTCCATGGATACATCTCTAAAACTTCAACATCAAATATAGAAAATATATGTCATTATGTTTATATATTTAGATACACTTTATAATACATATATTATGTATATATGTAAAGTATGTACGTCTATACTTGATTTGTTTGCATAGGTATTCTTTGAACCAGGGCCCCTTAACTTGGTCCAATACCTAAGCAGCATTAGCTCTTAATAGGTACTTGAGGTCCACTCTGACAATAAGGGGCTCTATCTTGATTTTTGAAATATAGTAATAGACTAACTCATGGCAAAAGTGCCAAACGAATCTATCGTTTCATTTTCTCTTAGCATGAAGCATTTCCATGAGAAGAGTTTGAGTTGGTGCTCCACCGCTACAATGCTTCTGATAAAGATGATCTTCTCCCCTGCTCGCTACCACATGGATTTCTGGTAATACTGCTAGCAGCTTGTTAAACTTATCCTGTTTATATATAAAGTTCAATGTACATTTGTTGAATCGTATAGAAAACTATGAGGCTTGGAAAGTGGTAAACATACCGGTATAGAAGGATAACATGTCAATGTATAATCCAAAAGAGCTTGTTGAACTTGTTCATGACCTTCTTGTACATGTTTCTTGTTAACTAATCCACGAACTTCTGTATATTTAAATAAAAATTAATACGTTAAATTCAATTTTATCTAATGTTAATAAAATCTAGTATTATAAATATAAGGCTAAAAAGAAAAAAAAAAAGAAAAAGACATACCATGATTGAGCAGCATCAAGAATTTCATGCATATGTAATCCGAAAGATCAAATTTGAGTTCCTGAAGTTTGGATGATAAATCATTGAAAAGGTCTGCCAAGGAAGGAACTCCAAGTAGGCCGAGGCAAAGGAGATCAAACTTTTGGCCATTATGAAGTGTAGTCTCATCAGGTAGATTATTGTGTAACCTTTGATGAAGATGGTCGAGCACCAACATATCCGACCAGGAGTGCTGTAGCAACTTCATTTGGTCATCAACCTGCTCAAAAGAACGTTATAAGTTGCATATATATATATATATATATATATATGTACATGTACATACACGCCCTGGTGTGTACACAGTAAGCCAAATTCAAAGAGATAACAATTTTTCAAACGAATTCTCTTTCATTCGAAATGCTCGTCGAAATATCGAAAATAAAAAGTAACGTAATCAACGTAATTTTTAAATTACGAAATTTTCAAACGCGATTGTTTATCGAAAAGAAACGTGTTTCGCATTTCGCGAAATACGATTTAACACAAGCGGCAAAATCTTTATATCCGTGCTCCATATTGTTCGTAAAATACAAAACCGCGACTTCGGGTATCGAGAAAATTATGACGGCGCGTTTTACAAATTTCTAAAGACAGAAGCAAGAAAAACTATATAATCAGTTAAGTAAACGATTTATAATTAATATGGGCCTGCTTTAGAGCAACCGCCATAACCCAGAAACGTATCTTGTTATGACCTAGATATGAGGCGATGCTTGAAATCATTCAGTGATTGTGCAATGCTGTTGGTTACCTCACATCCCCGCTCATACCACCAACAGGCCAGCGAGGAGTTATTTATCGGTAAGAACTAACTTCTCTTGAAAAAGATTCTCGACGATGGTTAAAATCATTAAATTTCAATATACGCCCACCGTGCCACGGCATATCGGTCAATCTGACGTAGACAAAAATAACAGCGGATAGTCGGAGTCGATAGCTAAACGGTTCATGCACAGAGAGACTGGAAGTCCGTAATCGAAAAAGGAAACTCGCGCGTGCAAAAAGATTCGGTTCTATTCGAAACGGTAACGCATCGTTCTCCATTACGTATACTATTATTCTTTCTACATCGCCGATGAGATTTCACCGATAGATTCGCGTTCGTTACACGGCACACGTGATACGTTTGGAAGCAACATTGACACCAACCTTGAGATCCTTGAAGAATACAGAATTCCTTGCCCAGTCCACCTGCGAGAACAGATTCTGATCGAGCACTTTGCACATTAATTCGAACAAGTCCACTTCACACTGATTGTACGTTTGGTTTTGCAACAGTCCAAAAAGAGATGCCTGCCACTCGCGATCGTCGACCGTTTGCACGAAGTCTCTTATCATCGGACTAGTTTTCAAAGCGGCGGTAGAGGGTGCGGAACCAGCGGCCCCATGAGGTTGCGTGGACTGTTCGCCGAAGTTGAAGGCCTTCGGGCTGGGGGTGGTGGAATTGGCAGCCCACAGCTTGCTATCCAGGCCAGGGTTGAGGTTGTGCAGGTGATTACCGCCAGAAATGTTTAACTGGGAGGACGGTGCGATCAGTTGATGCTGACCAGCTCCACCGCCAGCTTGTGTCGTGACCAGACCAGCGGCCACGGCTGCGGGGGATGGACTCGAATCTGGAGAAGACGTTAGACTCGAGACCTGAGGTATTTGTATCTCCTGTTTAATATGCAGGAAAGGCGTTACGGCGGAGGGATAGTTCGATGGGTCACCGAGGCTTCCGCGTATCGTTTGCAGTGCCAGCTGCCGTTGTCTTAACATTTGCAGTTTTCGCGCTCGGTCTCTCTTGTACATAGGTCCAAATTTGTTCCTACCACCTCTCATCCGGTCCGCTCGCACGGCTATAACAGAAGCAAACGTACAAAATATTGAAATAACCAGTATCATTCTTCTACTTGCGACACATATGCATCTGAAAGACGAATCTTAGGATTACTTTTGCGAATGATTCACAAAACAGACCCCACCCCCCTCCATCTACGTTTGATTGTACCCCGCCGCCCTGTTCGTTTTTAATCCTCTCTTCTTTTCTCGTCTTTGTTCGAATACGATATTATTTTTTGCAAGTTTCCAACGGTCGAATAAAGCGGTGCGATGTTTGGCGATTTGATTCGACAGCCAAACGATCGTCGAGGGTGGAAAGCCATGTTTAATTTCAGTTAAATGCCACAAAGCGTGAACGATTTGCGACTATCCTTGTTCTACGTCTCTCGAACATGTCTACCCTTTCCACGTAAACGAGCAGCTACGTGTAAAACATGGATCTCCACCTACGAAAGTTACAGGTGTTATTTGGCACGATGAACGCGTCATTATTGAAAGCGAATGTCGTGGCCTGCCAACGTCGATTATTTATTGCTCGCGATTAATTACAGGGGACAATCTGTCGACATTCTTCTTTTAGCCGTTACTTTCACGATATAAATATTCATTTAAAAAAACATATACATATGTATACACCTTCGGAACACTGCTACGTAATAACCTTATGATAATAAAATTCCTTGATACGCAACGGGGAACAAAATTTCCAAATGCTTTCGTACAAAGCGGATCTTTGGTGCGACCCAGTTGGATATTTACGCTCGAAACTAAGTATTACTGCATCTCCGAGTTAAGATCCACATTGTAAACAACAGATCCCCAGATGTGTGGTCTCGGGGCCGGAAGTGGCCTAGCAGAGGAACTCGATATGGATCCCCCTTGCCAGCGAGGGATTAAAATGTGCCTTCACGAGACGCGGCGCATTAAGGAACCAGTCCTTTCGAACCGGTAAACGTTTTATGAACTCTTGTTTACGCCGTGGAAGAAAAAGAAAGAGCCGAGTATCTTTTCGAAACGATACGACGGAAATTGGATCTCTGAAAACTGAAATTTCCTTCTCTCGAGCTGCTGCAGGACGAATTAAAGAGGAACGAGAATAAAACGATAAAGGGGGGACGGTGTAACGAGAACGAGGGAAAAAAAGAATACAAAACGAAATGAAAAAAACAAAGCCTCGCGCCATAAAAGGTGGCCGTTCATCCATGTGCATCGCAACGGAGAAGAGTTCGCCGCGGTGTGGCAACGTTTCCCGAGAAGAGGTCGTGTGCTCGATGACGACTCTCCGCGATCCTCAGGGTCACGGTGCAATCGAGGGAGGATTTCGAGCAGCTTTAACGATTTATAGGGCGGACACGCGGTTAAATCGGCGGCGTTGCCTATTTTCGTACGAAGTGTTTGCTATCCGTCGTCGCATGAAACACCGGCGAACACGAACAAGCGAACGAGCGAACGAGCAAACGAGCGAGCGAACGAGCGAACGAGCAAACGAGCGAGCGAGCGAGCGAGCGAGCAAGCAAGCGCGGTGCGCGCTCGTTGAAAGTGAAAGGAGGTTGAATCGCTTGCCCGTCCACTTCTGCCTCTGAGCCGGCCTGCCGAGGGAGGAGGGCCGCCCCTCTGCCCCCTTCCCTAACACACACACACGCGCGCCATCCGTGTCGGATACCGTCCGACACCCCGCCGCCTCCTAACCCTACTTATTCCCTTCCCTCGACCCTACTCTCTACCCCCCCTCTGAACACCTCGCCTCCCGTCGATCCACATTGCCGCCTCCGCCACCCTGTGTGTGCGCGACCGCTTACGCCTCCTCTCTTTTTCTCTTCTTTCTTTCGTCTCTCATTCTCAACGATTCCCTTTGCCTCCTCCTTTTTCGCTACACCGTGCTGCTGTGCTTCTGTCTCCTTTCTTCTCCCGCTCCGAACCACCACCTTTTCGCCTTTCCTTCGTCGATTCCCTGCCTTTTTCGATATACTCCCGTTCCTGATCTTTCCCGACGCTCCTCGTCCCTGTGAACTCTGCATAATGCGGCTACGCACCGCCGTAACATCTGCGAGCACGGGCAAACGGTGTGTCGTGGTCCCTTCTCGTATTATTCGACCCATTTCTTCCATTCCTATCGCGTCTATTCTCTCTCTCTCGCGATATTCGTAAGTTGAAAATCCAAGTCTTCGATATCCGGATCACGTAAAGCTACATCGACAGTACGGAGGAAGATATGCGGTTATTAATTGTCTCTCTGTTACGGATAAATATTCTCGGGAGCTATTTACCGGAAAGATAATTTCAGCGCATAGTCTGCGAGCTAGAATTCCATAGTCGCTCACGATGGATCGCCGCGTAAACTTGACACTCGGGCTTGGGCATTCGTTTCCCGAACTTTCTTGCCGTCAGTTCTGACGAATACTATGCAAAGCGAGCGTCATCCATCATCCAAGGATTACGCGAACGTACTCGTATACTTGCAGCTCGCCCGCCTCTCCTCCACGTCGTCTCTGCTCCTATCCGCGACACTCTCTTTTCTCTCTTTCTGCAACATACGTGACCGACTCGCTGAGAATTCAGACAATAGCCGGGGGAGCAAGCCAATAACGAAAGTTGCTAAACTTGACTTTCAGGTTGTTGCTTTCGGCCACTTGTTCTCGATTGCTCGCTTAATGCTACGCAACGCCACCACCGGCTGTCTCGTTGACTTATTTAACACGTGTAAAGCTACCTTACGGCCGGATCCTTTTCCGATCCTCCATTTTCTCGGTCCCGTTCTCTTCTTTCTTCTCCTTCGCTTCCATTCGGCTATCTTTCAACTCGTGCTTAACCTTCAAATACGTTTCGGTGTTTATTTCAATCTCAACTATAGCAAAAATTCGCCTTTCAGGCTGAATATATCGATCTTACGTGATTCCATTCTTTCTTCTCCCCCGTTCACCCTGTCTCGCGTATCCATTGTAAACGCAGAGCACGAGGAGAGGCTGAAAGGGTCCAAAGATCGGCATAGATCACGGCTAAACTTGACTCTCGGTCCAGCAAGGTTTCTTTTCTTTCTCCTTATTGCCATCCTACGTTTACGATCGCTCTCTCGCGGCCTTTCTTCTCTCGTAGTCTCACCGAGCACCGTAGGTGTAACACGCTGTCAGGCATACATCTTTCCATCTTTAATTTAACGCCAGGTGCATCGAGTGCCTGGAAATCTTCGCGTCGATATCTTTGCTGAAACGAAACCTGCATCCCAAGTGATGGACGTCTGAGGACGACGGATTCATCTGGAAACGTATCCCTTCGGTTGTCTTCGGTGACGTCGGCCATGCCACATTACGGGTTCACGTGACAACGAGAAAGGCTCTCGGGGGTCACACGCTTCGTTTTACGAATCCTAGATGTCCTACTATGTCGAATACTAATATCGATAATATCGATTTTTACATCCAAGCGTTACCATCGAAACGCGGTTACCCTAGTTTCATTCGTCGTCTCGGAAACAAAGGGTTCGTATTCGTACCTTTGTCTCCCGGAAACGTATCCTTCCTAAACCAACGACTAATTCCGAGCACGTGTCGTGCGTGTTTTCCGGATTTTTGCTAAACAACCGAACCGTGAACGTGTACGGAAAGATCCAACAGCGTCTGTTACCCGCGACGGTGTTCTCCGAGTGGGTGGCGGCGTTTCGCGTGGGCAGCAGACATTAGCGTATCGATATACGGCCCGATTTGATCGGGCCCGATCGTCAAATATACATGCCAGGCCGTGACGTTGATGGTATTTACGAGTCGAATTCCGGGGCACCCGGTGGGTCGGGAACCCGCGGAAACGCGCGATCAGCCCGGAGGAACACTGGCCCCGTGGTCTCGGCGAAGTAGCAACCGGAAGTTCGAACAGGACGCACGGAATTGCATCGTTACGGCGTCGAGTTTCGCGGCGGCTCTCGATTCCATTATGCGGTATAGAATTATCGATAAATTTCACCGGTCGGCAACAATGGCAGCTTTTGTGATGTAAAACGACAATATGCACACAGCCCTGCCGCCATCTATCCTATCGCTGGGAGAGCCTGCTCTTCCTCTCTTCCATCGAAATTCTACGAGATATCCGCGAGATGCAAATGTTACCACCAGGAGGCTTCCGATCGTGATCCAGCCGAGAGACAGTGACGAAAGTTTTTCGAGAATTCGTCTCGCCGGACTTCGTCTCCGGTTTCCCCGTCAAAATTTCGCTAAAGGATCATCAATCGCGCTCGTGACACGAATTAAACCGGCAATTCGATTTATGAGCGAGAATTTCTGACCCTCCGTCGGTTGCGCAGGGATTTGGCAAGACCAGCGTCGCCGCGGTGTTACCAAAGCGGCATATAAACGCGTTAAATACAAACTCGCGGGGACGATTTTCCATCGATCGTCAATGGCTAGGAGAAACCGTGCGCGTCGCGCGATTCTCGCGGCTTCACGGATTACGTAATCGTCGTTCGAACACCTACCGGAAAAGTTTATTTTCGTAGATTTGATAACGGGCGAGGGTCAACTTTACCTCTCGAGTACGACCGGCGCATTTTCGAAGAAATTAACCGACGAAGAAAAGAGCTACACAACACGTTCCACGTAATAACAAGGCAGCGTTGTTTCCTACTATATATTTTTTTTTTTCCTTTCCATTTTGACGTATTAACATATCGATGCAATTTGTACGTATTAACAGGCAATTACGTTAAGCAAATATCATGGCATGTTTATCGATAGCTGGAAGAAGCGAAGCACGGGGCGGAAGAGACACGCGAGACGCATAATAAATTTAATTTGAACGCGCAAGCGACCGAAAAAGGGAACGCGAAACGAGCCGCGTTTAAAAAACATGAAAACCAGAAAATTTCGGTTTTATTCGAGCGTCGATCATCGGAAATAAAGTAAAATACGTTCGCCGGCCACGTCAACGACGATAAATATAATTATACGCTTTTTCCGCTTACTAATACGCGATATCAGTAGGTAGTAGCACGTATCTATGATAAAAAGCTTCGAATATGCTCAACGGGTTGACCTTTTCTCCTGAGCGGAACACAATTGCGAGCAATTATAGTAGCAACGGTACAAGTGGACTATGCTAGAACGGTGGTTAATAAAATCACGCACTCGTAATTGAAATCGATATTTCCCCGTCGTCGGGTCCACCTAGTACTTTTCTCCTGTTTATACCACGAATTATCCGCAACGGAGCGACCCGCGTGCACGACAGAGATCCACGTGCAATGGGACGCGTGCAAACCATTGAAAGAATGCAACCCACGTCCGGTTCGCAAGGTCCGCGCCGCGGCGATAAGTGTACGCAAGAGCGCCGAACCCGAGAGCGCGTATGTCGAAAAGAAAGGGAAACCCACTTGGTGAATCTGGTCCACGGGTCCAGTGACGTCAGACCCTCCCCATAGAAATTAATGTGCCACCACGTGACCACCGTCGCCCATGGTTGGACCAATCGCGCGAGAGAAGTTCCCCCCGTGACGCAGCCGACGCGACGCGACGCGCCCGACCGTTAGTGAAGTCATCCGCGCATTGCGAAAGAACGCAAAATAAAAAAAGGACGAAAAGAAAGAAGAGAGAGAAAGAGAGAAAAGGACGAAATGGTCGGGCAGAAAACCCTTGCTGAATTTCTAGTCGAACAAAGACCACGATCGTTTCGACTGGTCGAGAAGGAGAGAGAGAGAGAGAGAAAGAGAGAGATAGAGAGAGAGAAAAAAAAGGAAAGGTTAAGGTACGGATACAACAGCCCGAAGCTAGCAATAACACGCGTATATCGAGAAGCGTCCTGTTTTACCAAGCGATGATACCAACCAATGCTACGTACTCGGATCGAACTATTTCGCGACGATAATTGCGGTAACACCCGATAATCGGCTTACGAGCTTCGAGATCACCTCTTAACACTCGACTAACCGCGCGCTCAAACATTTAACCGTGCCGGCCATTGTGGGAACAGGTTAATATTCCCGGTTCGATAATTTGCCCGCGTTACCGACCGTCGTAGCCAAGCTTTTCAGGAATTCGAGTATTACTCGTATCGCGGCAACGATGACGTCGATCGCACACGCTGCAACGAGATTGCGTGTACACAAGAGGCAGGATACGCGAATTCGGGCGCGAGCCGAAGGGAACGGGCGAGAAAGAGAGAAGGAAGAGAAGGAGAAAGAAATAAAAGCTTCGGCGAAAAGAAGACGGTGAGGCTCCACTCAACGAGGGATTACACAATCCCCGCCTCAACCTAACCTTTCTCCCCCACTTCTGTAATGCGCGCGCGCGTGAGCTACGAAGGTAGGAGTCGAGCAAGCAAGCAAGGCAGCCAAGGCAGGTAAGCAAACAGGCAAGGCAGACAGGCAGGCAGGCAGCTAACAGGCAGCCGGCCAGGTATACCACCTTCTTGCAACATAATACAATAATTATGAAATTCGTGAGTTTCTAAACAGAGGCGCATGCCACGATTTCCGCTGTCCCGCCTGATTTTCCAGGCCCCCTATATATATATGTATATTATGACGTGTATTTTCTCCCGTCAGGTCCTCCGGCAACGAGAAACCTTTTCGACCGATTTTGACTGCGCCGTCGACCGATCGATCGATCGACCGACCGACCGACCGACCGACCGGTGACCCGCTCTCACTTTTACGACGGGAACCGCATGTCCGGGAATCGGCAGGACCTAATCGAACACGCTCGCAGACTACCCTGTGTGTTCGGCCATTAAACGCGGGCCCGATCCACGTGGCAAACAGATGCGAAAGACGTGCAGCAGCACGGCCCTGGTATTTTCGTGGTCGTAAACGGTACACTTTCCTTGTTATTTTTCATACCCTGCAGATTACCGTTGTGAAACTTTTCGCGTATTACCGCGACCGTTCCACTCTCAAATACCTCGACGCTTTCGTTAATTTCTCGTTCCGAGTTGTTCCCTTTTGATATATACCCGTTACGATATTTATAGGTTACCACAGTGATCGAAGGATCGCGTGTCTAAGGACGAATTCCGTGCGTGGAGGATTTTCTTTCGACGGAGCCTAGATCCACCGCGGGGAAAAAATCGAGTTTCAACGTGCATCGAGGCAGAAAAGCACGAAGCATCGCTGCGGCTCGCGCGAACAGTCATCGCCTATCTCGATTGCAAAATGAGAAAGAATTATGAGTGTACCTATACACGATTAACCGTGCGATCCGAGCGAGCGTTTAACAGCAATGAACCGAACCTTTCTTCCGAACACAATCGGTTAGTTAAGAAATTTCGCGTTACGTAAATTAACCGGGAAATTGATAAATAAATTCGACGACAATGAAATCTTCGGTTCCAACGGGCAATACACCGAATCAGCGGTTTTCTCTCTCTCTCTCTCTCTCTCTTTCTTCTTTTTTTAAATATTAAGTAACGTCGTTAAGTAATATTTAAGTGGCACACGAGTAAGCGAGCGATTTTCGTGGCTACCGAACACGTATGCAGGGGGGCCCCCGCTGTTGCCGGTGTCATAACCGGAACGTGGAACTTTCGACGTCGAAAGTGACCACGAACTTTTCGACTCTAATTTCACTGTCGTCCGCTCGGTGAAAATATATTTCGGCCGTCTAATAGAAATTTGTCCCGGTCCGCCAAAAGGCTTTCACCTGATCGTATCGCGTGGACACGAAGCGAGCCTCGAACGTCCTACCTCAAATTTCTAGATTCCACTTGCGCAACCGTACTACCGGTTCGCCTTTGGCCATAGACTCGCGCGAGCGCAACATTGCCGCTCCTCCACGTGACAAATCTGCCTTTGTCCGAAAAGAAAATTCGCCGAGATCGACGATACGAAACTTTTTGCCAGCAACGACGGAAAGGAAAGGCGCGTAAGAGACTAGTAGAGTTCTCTCTAAGAACCGCATCGAGGGCGTAAAACTTTTTACATCGGCCAACGCCAGATGCCGAAAACTAGCGCCATAAAAGACCATCCTCACGAACGTGGAAAGAGTCATAATTGCGTCGAATTCTCGGTTGGAAGGAAAATCTGGAAACGCAGTTCTACGCGTTTTCTACGGATAGAGATCTCGGACGATAGAAGAAACGGTTAATTTGTAATCTCGTTGTACGGTTATTGCTAAACTACGAGACGCGATATTATCGGGAGAAAATGATAATTACCGCGCGCGCGTTACGAGCGAGGCAATTACGAGTCCAAAATTGGATCGAGAATATAGAAATTAATAAGGATAAAATACGATTCGCGGAACGAGCAACGCGAACCTTGAGGAAAGAACGTCGTTATTCTTTCAGAAGTCGTTAAAACGGCGTTTAATGAAAAACGCGAGATGCAGGTACCGTCGGATTAATGGTTGCATAAGATATGCTCATATTTTTTTTTTCGCCCAGTTATTGTTCATTGAACGGCTCCAGTTATTTGACCGATTATCCGGTTACATAATTTTATAACTGTATTTCCGGCGTGTTATAATTTTCAAGCAAGTCTCGCTACGGTTTTTCCAGCGAGTATCGAATTACGCCGGGTACTCGGCGATTAAAATATCCATATATCGCGAAGAAATATCCCGATTAACCGGATCCCGTATTAAAGTCAAATAGACGAAGAACGAACAGGTTTCGTCGTTGGCCTTTTTTTTCCCGGTGAAATCAGACGAAACGCGAAAGTGAGATAGTTTGTCGTCCGGGTAAAAATGGATAACGCCTCGAGAGACCGAGTCGAGCAGTCGAATTATTCGCAGCTGCGAAATTTAGACCCCAAGTGTCAATATTTGATCGCGTCCGTACACGTATGACGACGGGTTCGAAAGTGAAATGAAAAATTCACCGGCCGCGTACCATTGTACCGATAGCTCATTCTCGTTAAACGATGTTTCAGCGACTGCGCAGCCTGTTTATCTTGCGTTTGAAAGGGGTGAAACGGCTTCTCGTTGGTCCGAAAAGGTGGAATCACGGAGCGTAAAAGACAGGTATCAAAGAGTTTTTCGTTCCCGTGTAAAGCTTTCCCCGATCTTCGCTAATTTGCTTAATTACAGTGTCACGGAAGGAGCTTCGGGAATTCTGCGTGGAAAAGTTGAAACGCGTCCGCGAGTGGCACGGGTCTCGACGTGACCCCGTTTTAGCAGAGTTTTACAATCTCGCGTAATAAATGTGGACGCTTCTGTTGGATGAGTTCACGGCTTCCAGAAGAGGATGGTTTTCAATCGGGTCTAAAGCAGGTCCGAGGTAACGTTCATTACGTTGAATGAGCCTTGCTCTCGTATTCACGGACCACTGCGAACAGCGGCGGGTCTGTTGCAGAACTGCGACAGGTGTTATCGCGCGATTACCACAAGCGTATTTAACCGGGCGTTTTTGTCCGTCGACGCGCCGTTTCTTTTGCGCACGTATTCCGATTTTCTTCTCATTTTCTAAAGTGTCGAAAGCGCGAGACGAACGACGTACGACGTAACGCGGCCCGGCGATTTATATTTCGTTTAACGCCGAGCCGAGAAGCATGGAAACTGTCCGTGTGGCAAGAGGCATTGTGCCCGGTAGTAATGGCGGTCACAACGTAGCCGAGAAACTTTTGTTATCGATTCTAGCGACCGGCATTACGAAACGATCGTCGAACTAGCAACTAAAAGCATTGTCAAGTACACGCTCGGTAATTAACGGCCGGGACAATTGTCGAAACTCACGATTTCGATAGCGAGGAAAAAAAAAAAAGAAAAAGAGGGAGAGGAAAAAAAAAAAAGGGAGAAAAAGAAACGAAAATGTCGGAATACTTTTCGACGAAGAGGGGAAAATCGGCCGCGGTGCGACGGAGAGAAATTAAACGATCCGTTCTGCCTAATCGGTATAAAATTTATACGCGGGACGGAGGTTTTTACATTTCTGAATAGCGTGCAAGTAAGAAACTGCTTCCTTTCGTAAACACTCGCAAGCACTCTGGAAACTTTCCGCGTTAAGCAATCCGCGTTGCCGCTGTAGGAACGCCGTGGAAAACGGCGTGCAAAGGCGGCAATTGCGACAGAGCCTGTTTCGAGATTCGCTTAATCGCTGGGCCTTGAGGGCCTAGACCCAGTTACTCGAATTGCATTAGACGCTTCGTTCGGATCGTCCTCCCGTTAAACCGTTGCCAAACTGCGAAAAAGATTTTTCCACGGGGACGGGGGATCGCCGTTATCGCGTAACCTCGACTTTCGCGCGAAATCTGCATAATTCGCTGATGGAAAGCGAAGGAAAAATCGGCGTGTAAAAAAAGTCAACAGCCGGCGAAATATAGTTGGAAAACGGACGGTAACGACGTTTCGAATTCTCTCGGTCGCGTACGCGTAAGAACCGTTTGCCTAATCGGCCGTTTAACGTGGACGTGATCGCGCGATATTGGCGTAATGAAAATTAACGATGGAACGCGGCCACGTGGATAATACGCGCGTAGAAACGAAGAAGAAAGCGTCGGTCGAAACAGAAGCGTTAGAGCGGCGAAAGAATTTGCAAAGGAAGACAACAGTATCGGTGGAGCGCTTCGCGGTGTGTAATAAGGTTAAGTTCGTAGGAGCGTGATGCGAAAACGGCCGAACGGGAACGGGTTTTGCCGAGGTTCGCCGAAAGGAACCGTGCGGCGGCGAAGCGCGACCGCCGTGCACGCGTTCGCGCGAAAACCGCTTTTGACGTGCACCGAGCAGGGTGCACCTAAAGATATCGAATAAGAGATAACGCGCCAAGTTTGATAACAATGCGGTAATATTAACGCACCGGTGATACCGTGAAAGTTATTCCAGATGCTCGTAACGAAGCCGGTGAAAGTAAATTACGTTACAGAACGCTCCGACGCGAATAATAATTCGCGCTGGCGATACGGTAAATATAATATTCGACCGGATCGAAACGCGCGGCGCGTGCATCTCGGCAGCCGTGGAACAGAAACGGAAATGCGTAATACCCGTGTTCCGTCGATGTATCATTTTTTCATTCATATCGACGGGGATATTTCAAACTCCAGACCTGCTGTACGCGTCTCGCGATTACGTTGCATAATTGAACATTGAAATCTACTCGCGCGCTTTCGTTCTTTTACCTTCTGCATGAAAATCGCGACGATACCCGCATGCAACGCTTTCACATCCGAAAAAATGAGCGCCCATATCGTCGGCCAAATAAAATCCGTTTGCGCAACGGTACGAAATTCTTCGCGTCTCTGTTTACCTCGCGCGTTAGTCCTCGCCTCGTTTAACCGAGGCGAGTTAGTAGTAGTAGTAGTCTGGCGAAGCTTTCGAATTTCGAGAAAAGAAGGAAACGGAAAAAGAGAAAGAAAAAAAAGAAAAAAAAAGAAAAGAAGAAGAATAAAGAACGTGCACACAGTCGGGGTATCGCGAAGAGAAACTGCGCGCGTAAATATTAATCCTATCGGCCGTTTTGCCGTTCTGCAAAGCGTAAAACTCGGAGGCGTATATAAGAAGAGATTAGCCGCGGCTAGAATGATGTCACAATTGAGGAAAAACTCACCCTCAAGCTTCATGCCGACTTCGAGGCACTTCTGAAAGCGGCAGAAGGGACACCGCTTCCGTTGGGTTTTGTCAATGTGACAGGACCTCTCGGCGACGCACGTGTAGACCTTCTTGTTTTGGACGGTGCGCTTGAAGAAACCCTTGCAGGATTCGCAGGTGAGTAGCCCGTAATGGTAGCCGGACACCTTGTCCCCGCAGACCGGACACAGCTCTTCTATGACGATGTCCTTGGTATCGGGGAAGTCGGACGGACACGGTATCGAGCCGGTCACGACACCAACCCCGACCTGGCCCAACCCAGGATGGCAGAGAGTACCAGTTGGTAATGAGTAGGTGGTAGTTGGTATCGCGACATTGCCGCTTACCGTAGCGGATCC
>NIJG01000011.1:383912-417458 GCA_002201625.1 Euglossa dilemma
ATAGCAACGACGATGGTAGCCAGTCGCGTGATAGAAAAAAAAAAAAAACCGAGAGGGCGCGTTAAAGTCCGGCAAATGAGACGCACGAGAGGGAGAGTAAGAAAGAGAAAGAACGTTGCAGCTCCCGCGGGGGATCGTGCGACTTGACAGCTCGGCTATCTGCGTACGACTAGTTGTCTTCTCGCCTCGTTGCTTTCCCGAAGGGCCCGCCCCCTCCCCTCGGCCGCCCTACCGTCGACACATGGAGGTAGGTAGAGGAGTCGGGAGACCGTCTCGTGAGACACGGCACACGTCGCGTATATCACAGCGGCAAGAACGAGGATCACGGCTGGCGATCGGGCAAAACACGGGTTGCGGCGGCTCGTCTTCCTTTTCGATCCATGCCCGGCTGGCTGGCCCCCCGACAGATATATATTATCGTTATCGTTGCGTTGTCGTTGATGTTGTCGTTGCCGATAATAAAAACAAGACGGCGAGAGGACGCGCTAACACGGCGGTAGAGTACTGGCAGCAAGCAGCAGCACGCACCACACGATCGGAAGAGGAGAAGAATACGGTAGAGCACGACACGGGACACGGTGGCACACTCGGCGCGGCGCGGCACGACGCGGTTCGCCCGGTATACAGAGATACGCGCTTCACCGTGACACCGCCGGGAGTAAAATAAAATTGGCAGAACCGGGAGAACGGCGAGAGGCGCGCAGCACACCACCGTTGTCGTCGTCAGGCTCCCTTGGCGTTTCGGTGGGTACAGAGGAGAGGAGCGAAGGAGCGCGCGCGTGTCCCTTTACCGACGGCCACGGGTCGAGTGTGAGAGCGCGAGAGCGAGAGAGACGTACACAGCGTATAACCAACACAGCGCACGGCATAAGTGAAAGTGATTCAGCAGCGCATGCCACCGCGCGCGGCCAGGTGCCCGACGGAGAGTAGTGGAGGTACCACCGAGAGCTCGGCCGGTGGTGGGGGGTGGGCAACACGCGGTGCTCGGGCGGAGAGGGGCCGGCCCACGGAGGAGAGCGGGGTGTGCAGGGGAACGGTCGGAGGTATTGCCGTGGTCGAAGGGATCGCCGGGGGAGGGGAGAAGGAGGTTGCACAGCCGTCGGTGGGGATGACCTACTTACGGAACCAGGTCTATGTCGGCCGGAGAAGTATTGTCCCCGTACGCTGCCGCGCCGGTCTGCCGCCCGTTGCTGCCGCTGCCACCGCCGCCGCCGCCGTCGTTTTGTCGACCGTATTTGTCGTCGGTGCTGCCGGCGAATACCCCGACGCACGTGTACCACGAGCCCGCACGGGTTCCGATCCCCGATCGATATATACATTTTTTCCACCGACTATCTATACTCGCGTAACGCGGATACGAAACGGATGCAAAGCGGATACGCGAGACGCGTGGCCGTCGCGGGGTCCTCCGACGAATTTTCCTCAAAGCTATTTTATTTCACGGCATAACGAGGAGAGACGAAAGTTGTCGCGGGGAACTGGCGCGATAATACGACCGCCTGCTACGCCTGGTACTCTCATTTCTCGCGGTGGTCACGCGCGAGGAAGATGGAACGAATGCCTGGAGCCCGCGAACAACTCTTGCTTTCAAAGAGCAGCGCACAGGGGAGCCAAAGACACGGAGAGTCGCGGTAAGCGGGCACAGGGCAGGCGCACAGGCCACATACAGGCCGTGGCTGGGTCAACAGTAACGCCGTTGGCACTCCCCGACAGTGCCAGTGCTTCTCTGTGTGTACGTCGCAGTAGATGTACGACGCGCCGCGGTGGGGAGACCCACTGACCCAGTTCGCTGAGAACATGACGCAGCCGCGACTCGCTCCCTCTCGTTATATCTTCTCCTCTCTCTCTCTCACTCCGCGTCTCTCCCTCGCCTTCTCGCACCCTCGACGAGCCACCTCGCGTGTCCCACCCTCCCGGCCTATCTTCCCTCTCTCTCTCAGACCCTGTCCTTACCTCTTTACACGTTCCGTCACCCTAAACGTGTGCGTGTCTCTTTTTCTTCTTTCTTTCTCTTCCTCCCTTCTTCGCCGCGTTTCTTCCTCTTTCCCTCGCCCTCTCCCTCTCTTTCTCCTTCTTACCCTTCCTCTCTCCTTCCAGGCCCGAGTCTAACGCGTATCGTCTTTCCTCTCTCTCTCTCTCTGCCTAGTAAACGCTGACCGTACGACGCGCGTGTCTTTTTCTAACGCCACCTCGCCCACCTCGCGCCCCATCCCCCGTCGCGTCTTGCTTATGCACACGCCGAACGTAATCGTCGCGCTCTTTTTCGTCCGAGTAACCGTACGCGCCGCCTGCCGTAACAGTGCATACATTTACCCGTCGCACCTATATATGCGACCGTGCACACGCATGCACGCGCGCGGCGTGTCATCGATGAATGCACGCAGCAACTATTGCAAGCGTGTTGTCGTCATCGTCGTTGTCGTCGTATCCAGTGCACCGGGTTTAGAGGTTAGGTGCATTGTATATGAGGCGCTACACGATGTTTTCTCGAATTCGGCCTGATTATTTCGTATGAAATTCCTGGTCGATTCGTACATTCGTTTTCTATCGTGCTCGAATCGGCATTTCTTTTTCCGTTCCTCTCCTTTCTCTCTTTCCTTTCTCTCACTTTTCTCCTTATTCTCCGTATTAAGGTGCGCGGTTCTGAAATTTCATTTAAACAACGGACTCCAGTGGCTGGATTCCCGATTCGAGCACAATGCTGCGCGCGTATCGTTGGTCTTACGCAATACAACTTAAAAACAAATCATATTCACATTCGTATGCTTAATTACATGATACAGTAAAAGCAAATAAGAAGCGTGTGTGTAAATGGCGCTGAGATCAACGAGTTACATAGATGTTTGCGCGTGAAAGAATAATATATATATATATATATATGTGTATATATATATATATAAGAAAGATGAAAGTAAAATGTAGCGAGAGATAGCGAGAGACGCTGCTCGTGGCTGAATGTTAATTACGAAGCTTGGCAGGAAAGCTTGTTCTGTTAATCACTCGCTGGAGAAGTAATGACGCGAGACCGGAAGTGACACCTGCTCGAATTTCCTTTAAAAAAAAAACCCCCTTCCCATCTCCAGTCTCCCCTTACGCAACAAGTGAGCCAAACCTATCGACGACGCCTCTTTACGCGCAATTATCCACCGATACACCCATCTGCGTGGAATAAATTTCGAAAAAAGGAAGGATAGAAAGCTTATTCTCTACCGCTTCTAAAATTTCCAAATAACCAGCACAACTCTACGATACTCGGTTATCCCTAGAAAAGCGTAACAGAGGAAAAAAAGCTGAAAAGAAGGAGTGACAGAAGATAAAAGAATAAAGAGGAAAAACGTAAAGAGGAGGTTTGAGTCGCGGTTAATCTCGCGGCTAGACAACGACGGAGACGCCGAAATATCGGCGATGGAAACACGATGGTAGAGGATCGATGGTACACATCCTGTTCCTCATTGTCGGTGGGATTGTGCGCACAGGTCTGGTTCGCTTTGTTCCTTCGGGTGCAGATCGGAAACGGCCGTACCTGCACACGGTGCACGGTTGTCGCTGTGTGCCGAGCCATCGCGCAACGCATGCGATTTTATTTCCACCGGCGCATTGAGAAAGAATAAAGAGGTCGAGCCTCTCTGTGTTCCATTGCGTGTCACGTTAAATCACGATCATCGCTGTGTGACGGTGGAAACCGAAGCGCGGAGGGAGCGGAAAGAGAGGCGGGAGGAGAGCGAGAGAGAGAAAGAGAAGGAGAGGATCGAACGAAAGGGAAAAGGGCCGCGCGGCGGCGCGCTTCGAGCAATCGAAAGGGCGGAAGAACCGACGAAAGAAAGTGAAAGCTGTGACCCAGAAACTCTGGAAATGTAAATGGCGCGCGCCGATACGTTCGGGAATTATAAATCATTATACAAAGGTTCGGCCGGATTTCGACACGCGATAAGCCGCGCGATTTCGTTAGATCCGGACCGGAGGAAGGTGCCTTCATAATCCCGTCTCGGGAAATTACGGGAATTAATCGACGGATCGGTGCTCCACGCTTACCGCGCGTTTCACGCGCGCAGAGCTCGATGGACAAAGCCGGAGCTCGTTCGTTCGGTGTACCACCGAGCTATCGGATAAGAGACGGACGGACAAGGCTGAAGAAGCGCGAGTCCTTTACCCGTATAGGCTGAAATTATGCGGCGATTATCGGCGTTACGCTATTTCTGGGTCAATTAGCATCGGCGATGATCCTTTGAACGGCCGCGTCGTAGACGAGTAGGTAGCGCGCGCGGATGCACGCGGAATTGCGGCGTTCCCGGCTATATCGGAAGTCATTTATCCGCGGATAGACGCCGCGGAACTGTGTTTACTTTTTCCGTCTAGGAAACCGGCCGATCGCCACACCGGACGCGGCGCGAGCTCGTACGAGGAAAAATCCGAGGAAAATTTCTCATGCAAATTCGGCTTTGGTTCGGTTATCGCTTCGGAAATACCTCGGTCTATATTTATATTCGCACGCTCTCCTGCATATAACGACCTATGGAATATATAGAATCGGATAAAATTATATGTACATAACAGAAATATCCGATATAAGATGTGTATGTAGGTACATTTTAATATACGTTATGTATAGTACGTATAATTTTACAGAGAATTATACGTATATACACGGGTATATCTGTATATTTAAATGCCATGTGCATACGTAAATATATAATAACGTATACATGTGTAAATATATATATATATATAGAGTGTCAGGTTATTTTCGTCGGATTATTCCGTGAACAGCGTTGAAAGTAATCTCGCCTTAATAGATCGAACGGTATCAGGTTGAAGATGGAATGTTAATAAGTATATTAAGGTCAAGCTATCTCCACGAGGAAAAGAGAAAAAGGAGAACTATCCACATCGTCTTCTAGCCTGCGATTACTATCTCGGTATTAGCTATGCAGGTATGGTATCTGTAACTCGTAATATTCGTCGCAAAGAATATGAGCCTGGTGTGATCTCTCTCTCTCTCTCTCTCTCTCCCTCCGTCTCTCTCGTCGCGTGTCTCTTTCCCTCGTTCGTCCACTCTCTTTCTCTTTCTTTCTGCTCTCTCTCTCTCTCCCTCTCCTTCTCTCTCTCTCTCTTACTCGGAGCAACGTGTCTCGGTGTGTGAAGTGTGCCAAGGACCGCCCCACTCCGCAATCCCATTTTCGAAACTAAAAGTAAAATCTAACTCATTGTGCCGTGTTACACACGTGCACGTATATCCGTGCACGCACACGCGCGTGAAAGAAGGGAGAGGAGGAGGCGGAGAGAAAGAGAGAGAGAGACACGCACACACGGTCGCCGTAATATATATTTTTGTCATACCACCGAAACTGTCGAATTCATTTAGGGCGACGCGAACGCCATAACAAGGACGCAGCTATGAAATTTTCGTCCGTAAAGCTGCCATATTACTTTCGCGGAGATCAACCGTGGCCGCGTAAGGTCGCGCGAAGGATCTTAAATCATCGCGTGGGCGTGGGTGGCGATATTTTCGATATCCTTCGATCCGCTCGCTCTCTTTCCATTTTCCAGAATCTCCTCGACGTTTCAAATGCAAACCGTCGTCGACTCGTCACCAGGAAAAGAGAAACAAATCGACGCAGAAGCCTAGGCGAAGATGAAGAACGAGCAGCAAAGAGAGAGAGAGAGAGGGAGAGAGAAGAGCGTTTCATCCACGAAACGCGAACTGGCGTTTTGCAGGCCAGTTCGCACGTCCTTGACACACTTACCCACATGGGATATCGCGAGACCACGTGTAACTGTGTGTGCATTAACGTGCATGCGCGTGCACCCACACGCGGCCGCGGCTGGTCTCGTACGTGTACGCGTCACGCACACCCACACGCGCAAGCCGGTACGTAAGAATCGTACACACCGCGGCAAACCGAGACGCGGAATTGCGCGTGCGCGCGTCTCCGAGCGTACGCGCTATGGCTAAGCACGCGTTAGACCAGTTTCTGTGTGCGAGTCGCAACCGTGTACCCCCTCGCGCGTACACACCCCAGACACCACCCTCCCCGTCCTCTCCCGTTTTTATTGCCTCGCAACTGGGACACGCGATGGAATCCGAAATGGACCTCGCGAACGGCAGACACCGAATCCCGGTGAAAAATGCCAGCATTCGGCACCGTTTCTACGAATTACCCCCTTTTCTCAACCACGTCACCGAGCTTCCGTTTCTACCCTCGATTCCTTCGCCAACCATCCTACGACGGGGAGTATCCATGCGCTTGCCAAATTGATTAACCCTAGCTTCATCGATGTTTCTCGGATATTCCGACCATTCGATGCACGAACCAGAGCCAGAGGTTTGTTCCATGAAGAAAGAAACTAAATTAGGAAGTATATATTTATATGAAGTTTGTAAGATTCGTAGGAATTCGGAGGAGTTCGACTCGTGAGTTTTTCCGGGAAGATCGTACGAAAGCGAGTTTGACGAGTTAGACGAATTAATCGCGAAGATTAGTATCGGATGGTGTACTAAATCTGAGATAACGTAACGATACATGAGATGTTGAAATAATACAATTCTTGTTTTGAAATTCCGTATAGGGATTCGAAGAAGTTCGACTCGTGAGTTTTTCGGGGAAGGTCGTGCGAAAGCGAGTTTGGAGAGTTAAACGAATTAATCGCGAAGATTGGTATCGGATGGTGTACTAAATTTGAGATAACATAATAATACGTGGGATATCGAAATGATAGAATTCTTGTTCTGAAATACCGAAGAATTTCGAGGAAATCACTGAGAAATTTTAGGATTTTATAGTAAACGAGACAAGTACCTCTGAGGAAATTAAATATCCTTTGATACACGAAATATTCTCGGCTATATCCCAACTTTTTGTTCGTTCGTCGATGATTTCTGGTAAACCAGTACCTTGCCAAAATAGCTTATATTTGAGGAAAGTTGAAACGAGAAATAAATCGCTTCAGCCAAAAAATGAACTTGCGCTATCCCTGTTACTTATACAGCGAAGAGCAAATTTGAATCTATTAATTTTCACTTTTATTTAACTTCGAAGTGTCGTTACATCTACAAGATCCAAACGACACGTCCGTGTAAGTACACCTGCGCGTACTCTTCTTGGCAAGGAGGAAAAATGTCTCAACGAAACTGGCATCGTTCGAATCTCTGCGATTCTTCCACCATAAAACCGTCCTCATCTGCAACTGTAAAAACGTCCGAGCAGAAATCGAATTTACCGAGGTGAAAGTACAGGCTTGGCCCTTTAAGTCGAGCCTACGAGTGTAACTGCGCGACGTCTGCTGGTGGAAGACGCCTTCGCCTAGCCTAACTTCGGAGTTGCCTTTCGGTGTGCATATATTAGGCTCATGAACAGCTGAAAAGGCAGGGAATTGCGCCTTTCTGGAAAGCAGGCGAATTGCAGGGACGGGTCCGGGTACCTGGTCGAGTGTAACAGCCGGACCAGTTTATATCCCCCGAAGAGTTGCATTTGCCAGGGCGTGCCCTTCTCCGCGGGGGAGCCGGGCCATAAATTAAGGGNTTTATATCCCCCGAAGAGTTGCATTTGCCAGGGCGTGCCCTTCTCCGCAGGGGAGCCGGGCCATAAATTAAGGGTGGATGTAAATATTTGGAAACAACTGCCGAGAGTTATTGCGTGCAATTCGCAACGGGAGTCCCCGGTGACCCAGTGCCCCGATGACAATCGCCCCGGCGCAAGGGGTGTTTGCGTTTTCTCTTTTACAGGCCGAATCGCCGGAACCGTCGCGTCCACTTTCCGCCTTCGAAAGGTCTCTCTCTCTCTCTGCAAAGCGTGCCGGAGGAGAAAGGTGAACGCGCGGTGGTAAAATTTCTGGCCCGTGATGCTTCACGCCCCCGAAAATCCAGCCGAGCTGATCCGTGAAGAACGAATCCAGGAGAAAAAGGGCCCCGGCGTAGAAAAAGGCTTCCGGCCGTGTGTTTCTCGAGAAAGAGAAAGAGAGGGGACACCAACGACGAAGACGTCTTGGAAGGGGACGCAGGAACGACGGTGATAATAAAATAATTTACGCGATCCGTGTGACCGATCTCTTCCGTTGTGTAGATTGCGCGTGACCACCGGCAGATAACGCATTCACGACGCTTCTTCTTCGCTATGGTGTAACTTTTTATCGAGCGCGGCGATAAATAAATATCTGCCGCTTTTAAAACGGCCAAGCTATCGCGAGAGACGGCTCGCGGATGACCACGATAGATTAGAATTATTATTACCGTCATTTCCATTATTGTTATTACGCCGGATGCTATGCGCTAATTGCCCGATAAGGCGAATTTTCGAGCGCCATGCGAGATCCGTTATTACGCCGGCCGTCTATCCCGTTTCGCGAGACCCGAATAGGATTTCGAATTAAAATCGCGGCTGAGATTCTTCGCTGAATGAGCCCTCTGTCCGGGGACCGAGTCGCGGACATTTTATTACAGCCATGTTGGTCCGGGACGAGATCATGGGCCGCTCTGGAGCACTTGAAATTTTCGCGTGCTACCGCTCCGCCAACGCGGAGCATCCTTTGGCCGCGTACACGTGCACGCGACAACCTTACAAAGACACGATTGTCCGCGACGCCGGCGACGACGGAGGCTCGATGAAATGTGAAAGTTCGCGTTCTTCGCGGCCGATAAAGGCATTCATTGCCGTTTATTATGCTTCGTTAACAAGCGAATCATATTTATGTATTTAGTCCACGCGAGTTTGGTTCGTGCGAGTTACCGTGCACGCAATTTATGTATCTGTCCGCCGCATCGGGCATTGATTGTGCACCTTGAGCTGCAACCCGCCGCTGGTCTTTTTTTATCACCGATCACGATTAAGAAAAGCCAAGGACACCGGCGACCTTGACCGAAAAATCGCCCGGTATGATTAAAAATTCGCGAGCCACGCGGAACGAGCGTGGCGTTGCGGCGAAAGTAAGCCTGGTATAATCGTTTCGGCGAGGAACCGGCGACGAACGCTCCTCCCGTAGGATCGCCGCCGGTTCGAACGGGATAACGCTCAAGGTTGAGAAGCGAATCGAGTACGCGAGACCGGGTCTTCAAGAGGTAAGGCCAATAATAACGATCGGCGGCTCTAATGACCGGTAATTTCCCGAAGAAAACAATCCGTCTCGAGCCAGACGCAGTTCGGTCAGAGCTAGACGTACGAGAGAGCTTTGCGACGCGTTTCTTTTTCTCCGCGAATTCGCGTATCCGTCAGTTGGCTGCGCGCGCAGCTCTGCCGGTACCTTGGCCGCGTGACTAACGGTATCACGCGTCGCGGTTAAACTAACCTTAAATGGAGACCCTTGATTTCCGAACTTCTGCATAGCACGGACTTGCGACACGTAGAGACGGAAGACACCACCGGGGAACTTTATTCGCGAGTGTAACGAAGCCAATCGACGGGATGTTGGATATAAACAAAGCGCGTTATCGAGGGAAAAAGTAACGCCGGCGAAAAGAGTACTCGGAGGCATTGGCGGGCGCGAGGTGCGCGTGCGCGTGAGGTACGCGTGCGCAGTGGGACGTGCGCACGCGCACGCATATCCGCACGTGCCAATTCCGTCGGCAGGCACCTCGGCTAGATGCAGCTCGTGTTCGCGCCTAGCCGCGTATTTATATCGCGTGTGAAAGAAGACGGTACATTAGGCAGCAATAGTAATCCAGCGGCGTCGGTTCAAGAGCCGCGGAGAAGCGCGGACGCTAGGCGATACGCGATGAATGGGCGAAAGTTCTTTCCTCCTCTTTCCTCCGCGGTCGGATAGCTAGCGTTACGCCGCTCCTCGCTGTCTCTCTGTCCCTTTCTCTCACTCTTTCTCTTTCTGGTTAGTCAGCAGAGCCAGCAGCAGCCGCGACTCGTCACGCGCGAAAAGTGGCTCATCCGCTTTTACTTTCCACGACAGCTTTCGTTGGCAATGGTACTAGTTACGGCTGTTACGTTAAGCGGTTACGAGAGAAGGAAGAGACGCGGGGAGCGTTTCACGTTCGGTTAACTCGCCGCGAGTCCAAGTAAGCCAACTCTCTCCTCCTCTCGCTCTTCCTTTCCGCTCCTCTCGCTTTCTCTCCTCCTTGCTCCTGTTCGCGGTCCCGAGATCTCCCCGCTCTCACTTTCGTTCTCGAGCTCTCGCCTACGTAATGCCTTTGAGATCCGTGTCTCTCTCTCTCTCTCTCTCTCGCACTCTCGACCGTTTCGTGGTAAATTTTATTTCGTCAAAGTCCGTAAATAGTTTCCACGGCGTCTCTCTCTTTCGTCACGTAGCCGTGACGATCGAAGGACCACCTTGCGTGCAACTCGAGCTACCGGCCGATCATCACGCGCGCGCTAGGATTTTTAACGCGGTAATTAATTATTCCGTAATTAAGACTTAGAAACACGGGTAACTCTCTCTACGATGCGACGAATTAGTCGGCAAACGCCGACACGTGGACGGATAGCGTATGGGCGAGGGATAATACAATTCGTAGCTCGAGATAAAGGTGAATTTATCGCCCAACCTTTCGCATACGTTACGATAATGTTAATTACGGAGGTTGACGCGTTGAAAGGAAAGGACGGACTACCGCTTGTCGAGTATTTAATACCGATTACCAGACCGATACGGACAAATAAATTTTACGCGAATAACACGTGACGGTAACTCGTTATTTTCGTCGTAGGTATCAACCGAGATATAACGTACGCTTACGTAACGTCGATCAACGTTAACGTTAATGAATATTTAAAAAAAAAAATAGAAAGAGAGAAGGAGAAAAAGAAGAGAAGAAATAAAAATCACATTCCGGGGGTCGAGAAATAAAATCTTCGCAAAGAGTTGGCCGCGCGGATAGATGGAGATTTCCGAGGGAAAAGAGACCGCGATAAATCGACGGGCAGCAATAATTTTTTCTATCCAGGTCAAGTTGAAGAGTTCGAACCGTGGAGGAAGGACGGTGGCCAGCGCGAGGTCACCCGTGTCGTTGTTGCTCGTTATTTTTAGCACGTTGGGGAGGCGTTTTTACCCCGTGTTATTATTACCGACGTAGTCGCCGGGTGAAGGATATACGTAACGACGAATCGAAACGACCATTCGATACCTCGATCGGCACCGCGATCCTCGGAAGGAACCGGTGTCGAAGAAACGCGATTAAAAAGGACCACGAGATCACGCGGACAGAGAGGGAGAGAGAGAGAGAGGAAGAGCAACGGACGCCTTGAATCTTTCCCCGGCATAATTGTACGTTTAATAAGCGCTTTATCAAAGGCGATAATACGGCCGATAACGGTATGTAGGTCAGTTTGATACGAGTGACCTGATTCCTGGCTGGCACCGCGTTACCAACGCTCGTAGATCCGCATGCGTGCCACCGGCGTAGTACCATTTTATACGTGTGTACTTATACAGCATAATTCTAAACTCTCCTCGTGTACCCACGTGCACGGCCACCCACACGCTCTAACGCGTCTAATCCGGCACACACGCGCGTCCCGCGCCGGCAAACGCTCGCACCAGCAACGAGGTATCGCAACCGATCGCGCGTAAACACGCGCGCAGCCACTTTTAACCCGGCGTTTCGTTTCCACCGAGCAGCGTTCCCTCCGAGGGCCCCGACGTCTATCGACCGGACACACGCAACCCGCGAGGAGAGCCCTTGCGCCTCCATTGCAATTCCGTCTCTCCGCAGGTCGTCGCCGGAATTTCATTACGCGATAAAATTGTTTCCCGAGGCGACGCGTTGTTTTCGCGCCCGATTTTACCGATCCGACCGGGCAGAGACGCGGACGGCTTCGCGAGGAAGGGTTCATCCGTCCATACGAAATCCCCGTCGACGCAAATTTTGTACTCGACGCAAATTTTATTACTCGACGCAAATTTTATTACTCGACGCAATTTCGGAAATTCAAAGACGCTCCGTCTCGCGACGTTTTCGGGCGAATTTAAATATTATCTCGTGCCCCACATATCGAGCCGCTTCGAAAACTTTATACTTCACGACACGCTGCACCGCGCTTCCGTCTTCTTTCCCTTTATCTCCGCCCTTTTTCGCATTGTCCTGTTTCTCTCTCTCTGCTCGCGCGACTTACTCTCATTACGCATTCGTACCGCGCCGTCAAGACGCAGCAAATTTACTGCTGCAATTACCGCGCGTCTCACGCGCGGCGGGGTAATTATCCACGGCATTATGATAATTAATCATTATGAAAGTAAGTTCGAAATTCATGTACGCACGGGAGCAGAAATGCGATTACACCAGCGCCTTATTTATCCCGAGTGATAAGGCAACGATTGTACGTTGATCGTTCTGCCGCGTTTCCGGGAATGCTGATTTTCACAGAGAGAGAGAGAGAGAGAGGGAAGAAAGGATTTGCGTTTTTCGTATTCTCGTAGCCTAAGTGTACGATCGCGAGCGTACACGTACACGTACGTAGGCACGTGTACGTGTCTCTCCGTGGCTTTGTGTTTTTCCCCGAAGTCTTTCCTAGCACGGAACGCGCGCGACGTTTTCGTCATGCACCGAGACACAAAGTGCAGCTCGCCAACCAGAATTAATTCGCTTGACCCATTTACCCGATGCACTTGGACCACCTTGTACTACCGGTATCGATGTGTGTTAAAAGTGTGCCCACGAGCACGGCCACGCGTGCGCGCACATCTCCCCGTTTACGTTTTCATCCGACCCGCCGCCCCAATGGTAATATTATCGTTCCACCGAGGGCAGAAAATAATTATGCATTCGCAAACGAGATCGGATACGTTCCTGTGAAACTTCACCAACACCGGCGCGCCGATAAACACGCGCCAGTTTTAACTTCGATCTTCCATCGCGATGCGCGCGCGTAGGATACGAGCGGTGCACCCGTTTCGACGCAATGGAAAGAAAAAAAAAATAAAAGATTCATCCTATGACTCAACCGGAGGAAAAATGGAATCGAAACCTGCACCGTGAACAACAATAACGCTGCACGCGTTACGTAACGCAAGCTCGAGCGCACGATACACGTACGCGCGCTCTTCCCGAGCGGAGAGATATAAAAAGCAACGACGCGTCTAGAACGTTTTCGAAGAGAGACTCGCGGATAACCAGGATCAGACCAATTCGCAAACGCGTCCTACGGGAACGTCAGATCCGTCGTCTGAGCGGTGTCTGCGCCAGAGTGACGCGAGACGAAGGGGGACCGACGAAGAAGAGGGGACCGACGAAGAAGAGGGGACCAACGAAGAAGAGGGGTCCTGGTCGGAGGAAGTTGATAACCGCAACTCCTTAAACCCCGTGCGATTACATTCGCGGGGTTAGGTTCGTTTGATTGGTTTCCTAAACGAACGGACAACGGCGAACCGGTTAATGGGTGGCGAACATAGAAATGCGTGGAGCGAACACCAGCGGCGCATTCCGCCGCATCGTGGAACGTCGAACGACGACGACGGAAGAGCGGAGAGACAGAGACACACCAGGAGGGACGGGAAAGAGAGGAGAGAATAGATAGAGATAGAGAGAGAGAGAGAGAGCTCTCGCAGTGGCGCGCTTGTGCTCCCGCAACAACGTCGCTCTCTCGGTTCTCTCATTGACCTAGTTACCCAGTACACTTGACCGCACTCTCCGCGTCCCTCCCCTGCGTCGCGCCGCGCCGCGCCGCGTCCCTTCTTCCACGCCGCCGCCCTGGCCCCCCTCCGGCCCCCTTCGCAGCGGCGCGCCGCCACTGCTCTAACCCGGCCTCTCCCACCCCGCCGCCCGTCCCGACGCCGTCACCGTCACCGACGCCGTCACCACCGCGCGCGTCGTCCTCCTCGTCGTCGTCGTCGTGGTCGTCGTCGTGCCACCGCGGCTCACCCTTGCCCCCACTCGACACGCCGCCGGCTCACTTCGCTGCCACCACTCTCCTCTCCCTCTGGATCACCTCGTTAACTCCCTTTTCTTTCTCTCCCTCTCCCTCTCTCTCTCTCTCTCTCTCTTCCTTTTCTCTCGCTCTATATACACCTGTGCCTATACGCTTTTCTCCCACCGTTTCTTTCAACGTTGTCACACCGGTGTACCCTCTACCGATTGCTTATTTTTTCACTAGACTAATAAAGCTTCGGATTCTTTCGATTCCGACAAAGGGGGTGAGTTTCCGCGGTGGGGTTGGTCACGGATAGGCGGATCCGAACAGTTCCAACGATGAAACGTCGATTGCAGGCATTCCGAGAAAATTGCCTGGGATCGCTATAAATATCGCGCGATGAGTCAAACCCGACTCGAGTCGACTCGGGGAGGAAAGGATGATCCAACGCGGGGGGCGACGAATTAATTTAATACGTATAGGATCGTTTTTCATCCTACTCGGCGTATAGGTTCGCGTCCGTTTTTTTNTAATTTAATACGTATAGGATCGTTTTTCATCCTACTCGGCGTATAGGTTCGCGTCCGTTTTTTCGGAACGGATATAGGCTTTTCGAGGGGGCTTTTTCCGGCCGGTACCGAGGAAAGCGAAAAAGAGGAAAGTAGTACGGACACGATAACTCTCGCCGCGGACCGGTTTCGTTCTCGTTGAAGAGCCGATCGTGTATTACACGCTGGGAAACATTTTAAAGCTCGTACCGGCAACTGTATGCTTACTAGACTGGAATTCCGCTCGCGCGGGGAACGCGGTCCGGTCTTACCGTCCAATTAATGCACGTCGAATGGTAAGAAGTGCGTACTCGCTGCACTCGCACTCCCATAAAAATGCGTGATTCCGCTGGCGAAAGAAAAAGAAGAGAAAAAAAGGAAGAGGAGGGGAAAAAAAAGTGGAGGAAGAGAAAGAGAAAGAGGAGAATAGTAATTACAATACACCAAGCCTGCTGTTCGCTTTCACGGAACCGTGGAATCTTTTAATAAAATTCCCGATTTTCAATTCGCAATGGCGTTTGCATTTACATGGCTCGAACGGAACTTAATGGTACAGTTAACGAGATAACATAAATTAGATACACACCTGTCTTCTGCATATTTATATAACGCGTAGCGATCGTCGCGAACGCGGATCGCGCGGAGACTATCGGCGATGATTCATTCTCGCTGGATCGTCTTATGGTGGAAAAAAAAGAGTAGCGAGTTGAAATCGAACAAAACAGCGATTCACGACGTGGTCGATCAGATAAGAAATCGATACGATGTAGCCTCACTCTCCGACGCGATATTTTCGTACACTATCCGAAGCTTATCCGTGTTAATCGGGCTTCCGGAGTAATCGTGCCCCGTTCGACTCGACCGATTTCCACCGATCACGGGTTTAATTCGAAAGCAAGCTTCCAACGTAACGAACAAATCGATCGACGGATCGTTAACGCGCGTGTCTGACGCTACAAGCGTCCTCCTCGGATCGGAAATTCACGGAGACAGGGTACAAAGGCGATGTAATTTTAATTAGGTCGAATATCATCTTCGATACGAACGAGATACGATAAAACTACCTTTAACGCTTTATTCACCGGGCAAGCCAATTGGCATCCTAACTAAACCTGACGTTATCTACCAGGAACGCCAATTGGCGCCCTAAGTGACACAATCACGTTGCGATGTGTAAACATCGAAAACGCTTTGGCTCTGATGAAAAAAAAAATGCATAAAGCGACGTTCTAAGAAGAATTATGTTGTTTCGTATCTACATCGGTGTCGCAATTAATTTCAAACGTGCCACGATTCTTATATCTTAATGACATATCGCGTATCACACCTAAACGAAGCGCACGAACGAAATGTTCCCTTGGTCTAAGTGTTTCTCGCGGTGTCTTAAACGCGACAATTAAAACGATCCGAGGATAAACGCGATGTGAGGAAAAAAATTCCCTTTGCTGCTTCGAATTTACGTAAACCGAAATCGAAGAGCGAAGCGCGAAGACTGAAAGCGACGAGAGGAAAGGAAGAGGAAAGGAAGAGTAAAAGATCGGAGAACAATTGAAATAACGACGCTCGCGTCGACTGGTTTTCCTGGCGGTTAACAGGTTAACAGCGGAGAAGGCGGCTTAAACCGGCGCGCTGCTAGCGTGTTTGGACGCGAAGTGACGCGAAAGGATCTCGAAGAGATGCATCTTTCCCCGGCGGATACTGGTCGTTCTACGTCAGCGCCTCTCCGCAGCAAGTTCTCCCGATGCTATCAGATCCGATTGATCGATCACCGATCGGGGGAGCAGGTAGCAGGCCGCAGACCGGCAGTGAGCAGTAGTAGCTAGTATACCGCGAGTAGTTAGCTGCTCGACGTTGCACCGGTGCAGCCTTGAGCCTATTCCACGCACGAAAGCCCCCGCCGCACGCCTGGCTGCACGCTGCACTTCACGTTCAGGCCCCAGACTGACTAAGCTGACTCGAAAAAACCGCGCCAACCGCGTCTATCCGCGACATTTATCCGGCTGCCGGTAAATTTAGTTTTGGTGCATCCACCCCGGCGAGCCGCGAACTCCGACCCGACCATTTTCCTTCGCCTCGCCCGGACCATCCAACCGCCAACTTTATTTATTTTCGTCCGTCATTCATCTCCGGTTATTTCCGCGATGCGCGCCTCCGTGCGCGAGCATACTTTTTTCTCTACATTTCCATGACAAGTGTCTCCGTGCACGATGATATTTTCTCTACATTTCCATGATAAGTGTCTCCGTGCACGATGATACTTTTTCTCTACATTTCCATGATAGGTATTTCCGTGCACGATGATACTTTTTCTTTCGATTTCTGCGATAGGTGTCTTCGTGCGCGATGATTTTTATCTCCATTTCCGCGATAGGTGTCTCCGAACACGATGATTTTTCTCTCCATTTTCATAGTGTTGTAATTTATAATACGGTACACCGTTGTGATCGCGATTGATATATTTTCGCGGTAAAAATAGCGAGGTGAGGAATTTACAGTTATACTCTGGTATCTACAGGGAGACGTTGGTTTCCGAAATGAAAATAACACTTAGGCAACGAGAGAAAAATTCAAACGACGCATGAACCGGACCGTTTAAAGCGTTTACAGGGATCCTCGTCGTTCGCACGCGAACCTGCATCTCTGGTCTCGGCTGGTCGAGCAGCCGAGGAAATCGGGAGGATGGTTTTTCGGGAAGGAAACGTGGAACGGGGGCGTGTAGGCATCATTATTGGTGGATGGTCGATAAAGTTAGAGCGAGAGATGGGCAGTGTAAACTTGCTCCCGATTTAGAGCCGAGCCCTTTTTACACGAAGCCAAGTAGGCCATGCGCGAAGGATGATGACGGCGTGGAAAAATATAACATTTTACCAACATGCAAGCGTCGTCGGGTATATCGCTCGCATCGGTCTTTGCGTATACAGCCAGCCGGCGAATCAATACTAGAAAATCGCGGCGCGCTTCTAAAAGGAGATCACGAGTGCCTGCCGTTAGAGGCGATCGCGAAACCGGCCGACGCAAATAGCCGCTGGGAATAAATAACTGCTCGAGCGATCCGAATTGCGAATAATTTCTCCGATGCTTTGGAATCCGCGGCAACCACCGTGGGGTTGACGAACCACGTGGCCGATAACGCGATCCCCGACGCACAGCGTCTTCTAAACTCCTGCACGCGGCACGGCTATCGTTTTCCTTAGATATTTCTTCTTTTTCATCCCGAGTCGAAACGATCCGCGTAACACGACACCACCGAGCGTCTCGGCGTCCCCGTGACTAGTTTCCACGAATCGAAGATTTCTAAAACCTTGGAAACCTCCGTGGATACCAGGCTTCATTTAGCCGGGGAACAGGATGTGTTACGACGCGAAGTTTCACGGGCGTGAAACGGCCGGGCAAAAAGCTGGCCGGTCGTTTGGTGGTCACCGCGTTAAGTGGAGTGATCCAGCGCAACTCGGTCAGACGCGAGGCATGCATGAACGCATATAAAGCAAACGAGGCGGGCAGCAGCGCCGGCAACGGTACGCCGCTGCTACGAGGGCGACGATTTCGCAAAAATTAATCGCGGCCATAAATTTATCGCGTTCCTATCGTGAGAATCGCGGTGTTCCTCGGGGCGCGTACCTGTGGCTTGCGATGTAAAAGCGGAATCTAGGCCGATATAAATAGGCTGACACACCACGGAATAACAGGTAGCCTTAAACGCCGCATTACCAGCGCGCGGATACGCTCGAGAAACAGCCGGCCGTCCATGCTTCTTTTCTC
This sequence comes from Euglossa dilemma, assembly GCA_002201625.1. Classification (NCBI taxonomy): domain Eukaryota; kingdom Metazoa; phylum Arthropoda; class Insecta; order Hymenoptera; family Apidae; genus Euglossa; species Euglossa dilemma. Next base: position 402,004 of record NIJG01000011.1, read on the forward strand.
CGGCCGCTTTTCCGGGTTAGGAAATATCCTCGGTACGTGCACCGGATTGATAAAGAAGCAAGTTAGAGAAGAGCAAGATACCATATTTTTTCTTCCTCTCTTTCTTTCCGATATTTCCTTTTTCTCGCTTTCCTCTCCCTACCATTCGCCTTCCTGTTCTGTGTGCACGCACAACGAGCACACGTACCGAGAGTTTGCCGGAGCAACGCGTTTCGCTTCGTTGCGCGCATCCACGGTAGCGTACGCGTTGCAAGGAGAAGAAGAGAGAGAGAGAGAGAAAAAAAACCCGCCGGCATAAAACTCCCGCTGGTTATGGTCCGCGCTGTCCTAATTCTGCGCTGCTCAAAGAGCCTCCCTTTTCAAGAGGAATGAAAAGAAAGGAAGAGAAAATTACGGTACGCTCGCGCGTAAATAGTACTCGATCACGGCCAACGTTCTGCGTTTACCAGCGTGGTACCCCTGGTTGCACGCTCGTGTATCGCGGCACGCGAAAATTCGAAAGAACGACGGGTGTTTCCAAGACCGAGACGGAATTTAATCGACGAAGAAAATAATCGCGAATCTTTTCGATCGAGAGAAAAAAGAACTATTTCAAAATCGGAGTAAAGAGGATTCTCGGATGTAAGGGAACAAGAAGATCCCACGGTTCGCGAAAATTCGAAAGAATGGCGGGTATTTCAAAGCCCGAGACGAATGCTTTCGATCGGACAAAAAGAAAAAGAAGAAGAACTATTTCGAAATCGGAATAAAGAGGATTCTTGGATGTAAGGAAAGAGAAGATTCCACCGTTCGCGAAAAATCGAAAAAATGTCCGCGACGGAATTTAATGGAGAAAGAAAATAATCGCGAATGCATGCGATCGAAAAGAAAGAGAAGAACTATTTCCAAATTAGAATAAAAAGGATTCTTGGATATAAAGGAAGACAAGACCCCACGATTCGCGAAAATTCGAAAAAATGTCCGCGACGGAATTTAATGGAGAAAGAAAATAATCGCGAATACTTTCGATTAAAAAAAAAAAAGAACATTTGTAAATTGTAATAAAGAGGATTGTCGAATGCAAGGGAAGAGAGCGCGGCGATAGCGGAGCCGTATCGCACGTGCAGGAAAGCTGGACGCACCGCGGCGGCGCGCAACGTGGCTCTGCGAGACAACGCGTTTTGCTTCGGTGCACTTAGCTACCTTTGTGTCGGTTTTTCTCTGCCCCTGCTCCGCGGCCGCAGGGAGGGACAAAAAGGCGGACAGCATAAAACCCCTAACAGCCGCGCGGCCGCCTATCGTATATATCGGCTCTGTCCCAATTCCGGCGAGTATTGTGTCACTCGATTTTACTTCGCCGCACCGCGACGCCCGCCGCTGTCGCTTTTGCGTATTTTATGCGGGGCATTAATGCACGGGAGCGATGATGCGCGAACGCCACGCACATACATCCGTTATGAACGCGCGCAACCGGCAGATCCTGCCTTCCCTTGGTCATCGTCTCTGTGTAGACGGCCTCGTGCTCGCCAGCACACAGTTAGCTGTCTAGCTAATCTCTTACATCCAGCCCTGCCTTCTGGCTCACCTATCTCAACTCACCCATAACCCGTGTAATTCCTCCGTTACACGCCCGTCTAACTGCGCGTTACACCGCTCTCTGCCCGCGCTTCTGTCCTTTAATAAACCAGCGCGATCTGGCGACGAGCCGCGAGAAAACGGCTGACAAAGGGACACGGTCGATAAGAAGATCCGAATTATTCCTCACCGTTCCTCGCGCGCGCCAGACGCTTAATATCGCGGCGTAATTTCGCAAGAATGTCGAATGAGAAAAGGGGCCACGCATCCGATATAGAATACGGTATAGAACAAGAGGCGTGGGTGTTGTCGGCCCATATAGCTTATTGATCGTTTAACCGCGCTCACCGCGACGAATTATCCGAAAGGTTCGACGAGCTTACTCGAGACGCGGACCGGCACGGCAGAGAGCCACGGCTCTCTCTCCCTCGGCGTCCTGCGTAATCTCTGCGGTGTATCTCGGGTTTCTCGCGAGGCGTACTCGCGGGCGTAGGTCGTTCCGTGTGTAAGCTCCATAAAGGCGTCACGCTCCGTAAGCAGAGCCCTCCTTGATCCAAATTCCAACCCGGGGTTGGAGGTTGAGCGATTCAATCTGACTTTAATGTTCACGCTGGACAAAGCTGTTGCCGGTACGCGTTGAACTGTGAACCGCTTTCACCCGTTTTATTTTTTTCCATTCCCGAATCGATTAACAAAGGGAATTTTTCACGTGGCCGCCCGGGCTCCATGGCGGTGAGGGCAGAGAGGTGGGAGGGGCCGAGAGAGGGGGCAAGGTGGGGGTATAGGCAGGCTTGAGTGTTGCAAGCGTCGCTCACGAATCGCGCCGTGAAATATTTCACGTACCACGCGAGCCACGTGTTTCCGAAGAAAGCGCCGTCCTGGATCCAATCGATTCCGAACGGGACTTCTACTTCGGGGAAAACTACATTCCTGTTACGCCATTCGATCGCGCGCGGATAACAACTAGTTCCATTCTCATCCGACGTATGAAAATAACACCCGAGGATTCGCGATCCTTGCCGATCCGTCTCGGACGCGGCCAGTCACGTCCCCGTGATTTCGATGCAATTCAACGGAGCGGAGAGAAAAGACGCGGAGCGGCCAAGGGGATCGGTGGAAAGGGATATATCGTGCAAAGCGATTTCGGCGCGAAGTTCGGTCACGAGAGAGGAGAGGCGCAGAAGCCAAGGAGGTAGGCACGGCCAGGTAAAACTCGGCTCTCTCGTTTCGTTTCGGCTCGTCACGGACCGGTGCCCTGCTAGCTCTGCCCTTGACACAGTTCTCTCTCCCCGCGAGAGGAGCGCTCTTGCCGTGTTACGAACTCACGACTCTCTCGGCTCCGTCTAGTGGACCGAGGGCGCCTCTGTCTCTCCGTCCTCCACGCGTACGCCTCCCGACCACCTAAAGCTCGGTTTCCATCAGCCCTCCTACGACCACCGCGACCAAACTTCGTCTTTCCGTCCCTCTTCGTCTACGAAATAACGCGCAATCCAAGAAATTTACCGGCCAAGATACGGGATGTAAATTAACCTTTTAAGTACGGCACGCCTAGCCGCGGATGGCAATAAAACCGTTCACGACGTTTTCTACTATGATATTACATGGAAATAAAATTCTAAGTGATCTAAATCTAAGTTAACGTTTAAACGAAATAAATAAGAAATAAAGGGAAAAACGTATAATACCGTTTAAAATCGTGGTATCGACGAAAGTCACTATTATATCGTTGTATCAAATTGGTGTTATTCTAGAAAGCCACTGTAGTAACGCGTTGTACTTATAGTTCGCGCGAATGTAAATTTTTGTATCTCGAGAAGAATAAATCTCGTATGAAAATTATTTGGTAACGTGCGAACGAGGGGAATGGGAAGTCTGATCGATAGTGAACGTTTTAACGCAATTTTCTAGACCGTGTCGGGAAATGTGGCGCCAGGAAACGAGCCTAAGTGTCGCTAGACATTTAGTGGGTGGAGGTATATACACAGTGGTGTGAGTCTGTTCGTTGCTTATTTTTCGTGAAACGACAATTCGTTACCAACCGCTGCGGAATCTCGGTACAGAACCGAGTTGTAACTCGGCTGGAGCTAAAAGGATGATACTTTTAGAGGTTGAGGAACAATATCAACCCTTTGTCGACGGGACCGTCTGACGCGTGAGAGTCAGCCTTGACGAGAGTTTTTGGAGCGTGAGATAAAGAAATAACGGATACGAAAGATTACTTTATGAAAATTATAAATTTCATTGGACGTCAACAAAGATTTAGAGATCGTTTTTTATCGGATTACACGAAAACGGTACCCCTCGCGGAAGGTATAGTATCTTTATCAGTAGAGTCAATACTAACGCTAGATTGCGTGGACTACATACAGGGTGAGCTATTTATCTTTATCAAGTATAATTCTACGGACCAACGTAACCACGTGAGTTTTTCCATATTGTAACAATCGTTAATATTCCTTCGCAATGATACTATCCGGTATTACACGCCACGCCTAAAAAATATGAAATAACCTACGTATCTTAACACTAAGTTTACGGGCGGTTTCTGTTTACCTATTTCTACGGACACCCGTTAGATTTAAGGGTAAAAGGAATCACATATTTTCTTTGAAAAACAAACGATGGATTTAATTAGAAAATAATCGCAATATTAACAGACTTAATATAAGTTAATTATATCTGGTAATATCGCACAAATGGAGCAACCCATTCGTCAAATTGACGGGTCCCGTAAACCTAGTGTTAATTAACACTTTACCGACCGGCAGTCGATTAATCGACTTTTTGTTCCCAGCGCTTACCGACCGGCAATCGATTAATCGACTTTTAGTCCACCGCGCTAACCGACCGATAGCCGAGTAATCGATTTTATTATTTATTAATCCGTTAGTTTCTATTAGGTTAGGCTGACAAGTATTTTTTACTCTGTAGTCAGATACTCGTTGCTTTGTTCCGTGATCCGGGGTGAAACTAAACCATCTGGAAGACACCGGTGCGGAAGACAACCGAGCCCTTCATGCCAGTTGACAATCGGTCGCGGTATTTCTGGCGAATTGTTGCGTTTGGAAAGGTCCTATTACTTATTTTCTAAAACTTTTCGTGACCCGAAAGACAAGAAGTTAAAACAATAATTTACAGAAGTTAGGCACTGCACCGAAGACTTGGCTGACAATGGGTCAGTTGAGGGTCCATGTGCTCTACACACGTGGCGTTCCCAAACCCTAGCGCATAAATATCGAGTGTCAAAAACAGTGTCAAAGTGGATCGACTCACCCTAAACGAAAAATTCCCTAGGCAATTTTTTCGCATCCAGCAGCGATCGGACAAACTCGAGCAAAGATCGTGACTTACACCGGGAGGATCGTTGGTCTATCTTAATAAAATTACAAAAATAATTATTACACCACTCCCTTGATACCAAACAAAGTCCATTCGAAGTTTATTATTCACTCAACATAGCACTCTTGATACTAAACAAAATCCATTCGAAACTTATCGTCCATTCCACGAACAAGAAACAATGTCAAAGTGAATCGACTCACCCTATACGAGAAATTCCCTAGGCAATTTTTCCGCATCCAGCAACGATCGGACAAACTCGAGCGAAGATCGTGACTTACACCGAGGCAATCGTTGGTCTATCTTAATAAAATTACAAAAATAATTATTACACCACTCTCTCGATACCAAACAAAGTCCATTCGAAACTTATCGCTCACTCAACGACCAAGAAACAGTGTGAAAATCAATCGACTCGCTCTAAACGAAAAATTCCCTAGGCATTTCTTCCTAACCCATCGGGAAACGGACAAACTCGAGCGAAGATCGTGACTTAGACCGGGAGGATGGTTGGTCAACCATTTGCCAACGCTGGTGGGAGTCGAGTATCGCTTGGAAACGCTCGGACGCGGAGCGGAGCAGAGCGGAGCCGGCGCGGGCACCGCTTGATTATTCGCCGCGCTCACGTAAGTTCACGTGCGTGCACACGCCCGGTTACCATGCGTTGCACGGCTCTGTCCGGTGGAAACGTGCTCGAGATCACCGTCGAGAGGGAAGCTCGTTTCGAAACAGGCCTAAATCCTATACACCTAAACGCTGATCCATCTCGAGCGGATTTTACGCGAAAAGGGAGCTGATTTCTAACGCGTTACTCCGATCGCGTGCTGATTATTCCAACGGATTCGTCCGGTCAGCACTGTTTTTATGGAATACCTGTGTTTAGCAGCAGAGAATCCTCTGTTCCTCCTCTGCGTGGATCCGGAGCTAATCTACCGTTGGGAGATTACGATCGGTGGGGACGAGTATGGGTTATCATTAGCCGGGTCGTGATTTTTGTCCTTGTCGATGCGTGTTTGATCATTGATACGGCACGATTCACTGTTTGCCAAGATTTGATTGCGTACGATAAACGAAGCGACGCTCCTTCTGGAGAAGGATGACGATATCTGAACTTGACAGGCGTTTTTACTTATGCCTGAAATAGATCAAGTACAATCTATCGCGGGTTTATCTGGGAACAAAGACCAGTTGCAGGTGCAATCGCGGTGATACGCGTTTCTCGCTTAAATACGCGCCTATGTCACCTTATTATCCGCTATCCAGCACGTGTTTCAATGGAGAACACCGTGCACGGTCACACGCCATGGCTTTCCCTATGTTTTCTGGGGGAATGAAATTACAGCTCGCCGTGGAGCTGTGTTTTATTACCACTGTAAACGTTTCGGCGATACTCCGGCAGCGATGGAAAAGGAGATGACAATTCGCGTTTAACACTAGGTTTACAGGGGTTTTTTCTATACCTATTTCAATGGGCACCCGTCAGATTTAGGGTAAAGAAAACCACATATTTTCTTTAAAAAAAAATTATGGGTTTAATTTGAAAACAATCGCAATATTAACAGACTTAATATAAGTTAATTAAATCTGTTAATATCGTATAATTGAAGCAACCCATCCGTCAAATTCACGGGTCCCGTAAATCTAGTGTTAATCCAAATGGTTTAACTCTCAAAAATGCCAAAGAGCGATTTTGCGCTTCTGTTTCGCGCGAAAAGTGCTACGAAGCTGACAACCGGTAGAAAAATAAAATAATTAGACAGCTGATGAAAGAACGAATTTTAATTTCAATATAACGTTTCGATGCAAATAGCGCAATAGAGCTGCTTTTTATTTTTAATTACAGAATAAGACAATCGCTTTCGCGCCGCTTGCCACTTTTCGATATAAAATTTCGAATAAGACAAGCGAAAAAACGCTCCTTGGCACTTTTGACCGGGGAAACAGCAAAAACGCGTGGCACTTGGACGATTAATAAGTAATCGCGAAATCGGGAAACCGTGAAGAGGAGATCCTTCGATGAATGAGTCCCTCGAGTCGCCCCAAACGGAATGGGAATCGGTCAAAGGAGAAACACACCCTGCCTGTGACAGGTGTCAATATCCTTCGAGAAACAGGTGTGAATATCCTTCGAAAAACAGGCCGACTCCGCAAACCAAATCTACTCTAACTCGGATAATCTTACCTCGTATATCGTAAATGACACTTTTCTAATAACCCGCATAAGTTATGCCTCCATTTCAAGCATAATGCACGCGTCGTTAATCTGCCGAGCATGTAACAGCGTTAGTTTTTTAATCTGCAGTGCTCATCCTCGCGAGCGAAGGATGAAACTTGATACAGGTGGCTCGATCGGATTCGCTCGAGCGACAAATTTCTTTTCAATTTCCCCTAACTGGCAGATCACGTAACGAACGACCTAATCGACGCTGGTCCATTAAGGGAAGCGAATTAGACCATTGATTATCGCAATTGCCACGATATAAATTACCAAATTAATTTTTACCAGAAACTACGACCTACTTACACATCGAGTGACTTCGTCGAGTAATATCGCGCAAAATATGGCACTCAGGTAACAAATAGACGCGAGTTCTTGTATGGAGTCTATATATAGGGGCTCTGTACGGGGAAGAGCGAATTTCTTCGCAGCCATAATCGGCCACTAGGCTGCCCCTCACCGAACAACACCGGTATTTAATATACAAAAAATATATGTGAAAGAGCAGCAACGGGGTGCATCGTTCGCCGACACGCTTCACGCGTAAACACCTGCGTGCAGAGACGGATGCACTCGCAACATATGGATGCGCCAAAGGGACCTGCGATCTTCCGATTACCCGGCCTCTACAGGTTCGTTATTTCTCCCTTAATTCAACGACACTCCACTCACTCGAGTGGGTATTAACACTCCAACTGCGGGATATCGAACAACTACGACACTGAACAATATACCAGAGGCTGACTCCTCGCTATAACCCTCGGTTTCTTACAGTATCTTCTCCAATTATCTCACTTGGTAAGGTATACAACGAATTTTTGGGATCTTCTAATTTCTGGGATCTAATCGTGTTCCACTTGCTTGGAAATGGGAGAAGAATATTACCCCGATGTGCATTTTTTCACTTAAGCTCGGTAATAGGAAGAAGAGATGTACACGAGTTAATATAGCAATTGGAAATAGTAAAGGAATTTTCGAAATTGTAAGAAGAAAATTCCGAGGAATTAATTTAGCGATATATAGGATATTTTCGTTACGATTGTCGAGATATAGACCGTGGTGGCGCTAGTGAGTTAGGTATGAAATCGCCAAAACGGTCAACGTGAAAGGATTAAAGAAACAAAATAATTCCTTATGCGAAATACCCAAAATTACTATAAATATTAGTCCCATCCTATAAGTTCGTTCCGTGGTGCTATTAACACTTTTCGACGGACTTTGTAAACTATATCGATGACGACTAACGTCTTTGCCAACGAAGTGGGAAGAAATCGTAGAAAAAGGACGACTACATTTTTTTCTTAATATTTAAAGGTTCATTCGAAGTGTATAATTTTAAATATGAGATGACTAATACTACTTAAATCCTTTATTACCGCCAATCAAACACACGGAATTAATTCTTTGGAGACGAATGTAACGATACACGTGGAAATTTTCTTATTTTTCAGAGGAAAGCTGGAATACAGCGAAAAATAATTTTAGCATTAACATCGATGTTCGACATATCCTTTAATTCAGAAAATTTCCCTCCACTCGTTATTTTTAATTATTTAACGTATACTAGATGTGTCGTTAACTTCGTTTCTCGTTCGCAAAGGGTTAAGTATCGAAGCAATCGATCGACGGTCGAAACGGGACTAATATGTCACATATGTCGAGGTGCGAAACGAAAAAAAATCGCGATCACCACCCTCTGACGACCAATGGAAAGCTCGCGACTGACCCGAGGATTATGGTCGTAGTGATCCAGGTAGTAGGTGCCGGTGGACACATGTGTAGAACAACAAGTCGCGAAATTATTCAGGACAGGTAGAGTAACGTGTAATGGCTGCGTCGTGAGCAGTGTTTCCCATCAGTAGATAAGTACATTCAAGGTCAGCCGCAGTGCAGCAGACCGTTTCGACGTTACACGCTTTCCCCGCCGGTGGTTCTTTATCGACTGTTTAAGCCAATAATCGGTCAACACGCGATACATACGTGTATCAAACGTGCGCAAACACAGCCGGAACACACGTAGCGCATCCGACGACGTTTGTTAAATTTAGACGCGTGCATGCAAGGGTGGCTCCTTCCCGCGGGCGGGCGTCGCGACGCGTCAGTGGCATCGCCATCCGGGACCACATCGTCTAGAGTCACGAAACCACGATTTACAGACATTCGTCATTTTTCGGCTTACACGATTCAGTGACGTAGCTAGTGCTTTTCTCACCCTTTGCCTTTTCCTGCAAACATCCTTTCATTTTGATCGTTCGATCGATTTATCCTTTCATTTTGATCATTCTATCGGTTTATCCTTTCATTTTGATCCTTCGATCGATTTATCCTGTCATTAGTAACACGGTTATCACATTCTTCGTTCATCGTGAAGAGACCTGTGAGTTTTTAACGCTAGAAAGTACTATTTACTAAACCAGCGACCTTTTCTTCGAGAAACATCCTTTCATTTCGTTCGTTCGATCAATTTATCCTGTGATTGGTAACACGGTTATCACATTGTCCGTCCATTGAGAAGAGACCTGCGAGTTTTTAACGCTAGATACGTACTATTTACCAAACAGCGACGATCACCGTGGCCTCAGAAGGCATGGCCATGTTGACCAAGGTGATAGCCAGCGCGTTAATCGCGAGATTAAAAGTACCGACTTAACGTAGAGCAGATAGGGAGCGCGTCAGAGGTGCTACCAGCAGCATAGGGGTCTCCACCGTCGTGGCGTCTCGACGCGCAAGAATGGAACGCACGGTTTGCTCAATGACTCGGCGATAATCCATCCGATTATCGCCAACTATTTACACGAGCTATCGCCTGGCGAATCGACTTATTTCTAACTCGATCCATAAATCTGCAGATGAACCAATTCTCCCCTGAACCGTGCAGCAGCTTTCGGAGACTTTTTAACGAAAGAAAGAACCATGGAATAATTCGCGATCCAGGAGCACGTCAAGTGGTGTCTTCCAGGCTCGATATTTCCTCGACGAGACTACGATGCCCCATACACGCCCATGTAAACGGGTGTATTTCAGGAGCTTATAGGAAAAAGTTGTCACCGGATGGAAAGTTGGCCGATATAAATACGCGTTATCGAGTGCAGGACGACACAGAGGTAGAAACACGTGGCCTAAACACGACCTATTTCTAGCGGTGTAATTTCGAAAATGAATCGAAGAGATTCCCGAAACGGGATTCACCGTTCGCAGGACTTAGCTATCAGGACTGCTCGGATCGTAACTCACGGAGCGGCGAATACGAGCGATAGTTGTGCATGATTTAGCAACGCTTTCGGGTAGCCAGGCATCAATCTTGCCTTCTAGTTACTTAGAGCGGCCTGGCCGGCTCGCGGGGCTTAACCGTGTCACGATTTAAAGGTCAGCCTCTTTCCACGTACAGCCGACGATCGAAGATCTTGTCTCGGCGATTTTCGACTAATAACAGCCTGCGAGAACGATTTTTCGCTGGCCTCGCGAGCTGCCCGATCACCGAACGACTGCGATGGGACCGAAGGCCCGATTTGTTTCCAGCCGAATTTCGCGCGCAGGTGGCCACGAGAGTCCCGTGTGCCGAGGGAAGAAAGGAAGAAGCGATGGAATGAGGTCGTGTTAAAAGTGGGCCAGGTTTACTCGGTAACTATGTCACCGCTATTGATCTGTCATCCACCCACAACCTTCTGCCGCACCACTTATCGTCCGCGTAGTCTCGCGGAGCAAACTGTTGCAATAGTTTATTTTCATTTCCTGTCCATATTTCCTGTATAATCTATTCCCGTCGATCCGTTTCGTCATCGTCATCGCGCCGAGCTCGCCCTTAGCATACCAACGTCGCGGACTACTCATCCGCTATCCACGATAATCCCAATGAAAACCAAACGAAACCCCTCGCGTCTTTATTATCGCGGATCGTATTCGAAAATTCCTATTAACCCTTTCGCTACGACGAACCTTTCCAAAAAAATGCAATTATAAATTTATGATATATAGTTTACGTTCGAAGGTATATTATATAAAAAAAAAGTTAAAATCCCAATGAAAACCAAACTAAACCCCTCGCGTCTTTATTATCACGGATAGTATACAAAAATTTTTATTAACCCTTTCGCTACGGCGAACCCTTCCAAAAAAATGAAAAAATGAATTTATGATATATAGTTTAACTTCGGGGGTATATTACATAAAAAAAAAGGTTAAAATATCTTTTCATACGGTTTCCCAATTCTACTTGTCTTTTTTCATATAGAAAACGTATTTCCGATAGAGCAGAAAAAATCAAATATTCTTTTAGCTTTCTTCCAAAGATTTTTTATCCTTTCAACCCTTTGACTACAGTGGGCGTTTATCGGCGCTCTCAGTATCGCAAACGCAAAATTTCTGCGCGCCTATAGGCGGCCGCAGTAGTCAAAGGGTTAGAAAACACCGACGGTCCCTAGGGTTAACGAGACACGAAAGAAGTGAAACTCTCGGATCGGATTTTTAGAAGTCCATTGTCGTACGCGAGCGTTCCGTCTATTGGTCAACGCGTCTTCGTATTTCCTGTTTGCCCAACGGGCTCGGGGGCCCGATTTCACTATTTCGGATTAGGAAGGAACTTGGGGACAGCTTCTTTGGTAATACCCGGCGCGTTGCTACGAAACCGCTCTCTCGGCTGCTTAACTATGCCCTGTAACTCTTACCTAGTTTCCTAATTGTACGACTCTCGAGCTTTTTTTGGTCGCCGGTCATTCCGAGGCTCCTCGGACCGCGCCGCCCTCTGGCGGCCGCTTTCCATTCTCTGGAAAACGGGTTAACGCGATAAAACGTCGAACCACGGCCCCGCCGCCGTCGATCCGTTTATACGATACAACTATATACCAGCGAAGCTTATATAGAGGTCTTACATACGTAACAGAGATATTCATTAGCAGCGTTGCCCGTCGTTACTCCTCCCGTTCCTACGGATCGGTTTTTTTCAACGCACGATCAAAGTCCCCAAAGCGATGGGACGGCTAAAGATAGCGGTAGCGATGAGGAGGCGACCGCCAGACAAGCTCGACGAATAAAATATTCTCTCCTCTCTCTCTGTCTCTCTGTACCGCGACGTAGCGTGGTAGTAGGTGTGATTTTTTTGCGGCGTGCGTCAGCCGCGCGGGAACACCGTTTTCCATGACATAAGTGTTCCAGTTTACATACCGCGTCCTCAAGAACTCGAGGCTCGCCTTGCCGCGTGTTTGAGGCAGGTCGGTAATGTTAGCAGCAGCGCTGCGAGCAAAAGCGGCTCGCCTGCATATCGCGGCAGCCGCATTACCTTCGATCCGACCGTCTCGATAACACGGCATCGAGTGTGTGACGAGCCACCGGCCTTAATGAGGGAAGATAGCGAAACTGGTTTCGGCACCGTCATCGGCCAACAAATCCACAGTCATTCGCGCCGCTTCCAGCCAATCGTACCGACGAATAAAGGGATATAGGATCGGATATTTCTCGGTCGGACGAAAAGCTTCGAAGAGCGACGCGTCCCGGCGGCGGGACGCGCGGCGTCGCGAGATCCTGCGTTCTCCCCTCCCGCAAGGCCCCACGACGCCGCGCTAAGCACATCTGCGTCGATTGTCCCGTGAAGCGGTCTCGTTAAAACAGCGCGGCGTTAAGTGGACGTTATTTTTAGATCAGACGCTCGTCGAGTCAAACGTTCGGGTAATTGAGCGGCAACGGTGATTTCTGTGCCGCGATTTGCATAGCACCGCGGCTCGCGTGTTTCCCTCCGCCCCGCGGCGAGGGAAAAGAAATTCACTCGGCCGAGAGAGACTCTCTGGCCTGATTCTTTTCCTTCGGTGCCCTCGCGGAGGGAAAAAGGAAAGGGAAAAGAGAAGAAAGAAGAAGGAAAGAGTAGGCGATGCCGGGGCTTGCGTCAGAGATACGTATCCCACGCGAGCACCGCGATCGTGACGTGCCCGGCTACCACTACCTGATCGATAACGCTTCACGGCCGAGAAGATGATCGAGAACTCGATTCTTTTTCCATCTGAATTCCAGATGGCTCTCGTTACGGGCCGCAGGGATACCAAAGTAATGCGGCACGGAATTTATAAACTGATTTAACTCCTATACGGTGCGCTGCGCGACGCGACCAACGTTTCGGAAGCGACTAGTCTCGACGCGATGAAAATATTCCTAATGACTCCAGATTTACTTCTCCAGCGTGATCTCTGTTTCTCGTTACTCCTTGGAACATCGTTCGTTTCGCGACGCGACGAACGTTTCCGAAACGACTAGCCTCGACGCGATGAAAATATTCCTAATGACTCCCGATCGTTTACTTCTCCGTTTCTCGTTACTCCCGGAAACTCGTTCGTTTCGCGTCACGATACCGATTCGCGGAATTTCGCGCAGCTCGGCGAGCATCGGGATTTTTTCCATGAAACGTGGCGCACGCGTGGCCACGGCCGGCAAAGTCCCAGAGGCGAAAGCGAGACCGCGCGAGGGGGCCCGAGCGAGACGGGAAGAGAAACGGGACCGAGAGAGAAAAGGCAGCCAGCCCGGCTTTCGTTTTCACCCAGCCTACTTGTTAATCCGGTGAGTCAATAGTTGTATAACACTGGAACTACGTTGCGTAACCCAGCGTTGGTTTCCCTGGCGACCTACTTGCCCACTAAACTAGACACACATTCTTATCCACCGGTAATCCGTCTCTCCCTGACCGTTTCTAGCCTTCTCCGCTTCGCTATGCTCGCGCCGAGAGCCGTTTCCTCCCGCCTGTCCGCTCGTTCGGCTCGATCGATGCCTCCTCGAAGGGACGCAACCTGTCGGCCGTTGCGACACCTACACACCGGCGTCGTGGTCCCTTCTTCTTGCGTCCCAACTCGGCGCAACGAAATTTCGCTTCGGCCCAGGGAAAACGCGCCGCGTGGCCCGTGAGACGAATTTTTATACCTCTCGGAAATCGTGGCCGCGATATTTGCCAACGTACTCCTGAAAAATCTTACTCTTCGATGACGCAAAGCCAGACGACTCGTTACTTGCCGAGAACACCAGATAAATCCTCGTTTCGTTTAATTTCGAAAGTCTGCCACCTGCGTTGCTTAATTATTTTTAGGCGATCGAGAGTATACTATTAAATCGTTTCGTTTCTTTCCCAACAGAGGATCTAGTTGTATTTTTTCACAGCTAGCTTCGCACTTCAGTCGTATAAAGAAAAAAAAAAAAGGAAATGACTTTCCGAAGAATATATAGCAAACGTCAAAGGTAAAAGAAAAATGATTTACTCCCTTCCGGGAGAATTTCGCAACGATGAATAAACCCGACGCGAAATAATCGGAATGTAACGAGATTTAAAAACGGCAAAACAACTTTCAATGATATCGGACACGATCGACCGGAAACGGGATGAAAAAAATAGCGCCCAATAAGCTATCAATCAGAGATCATCCATCCGCTTATCGTTCGCATTTTTCCGACGCGGTCTGTGTTGTTGTCGAACGAGATATCGCGCGGAGAAAAAAGTGCGGGAGAAAAAGCGAACGCGGAAACAGGTATCGGAGATTATTTTCCGCGAAACGCGGCGAAAAGAAGAGGAAAAAGAAGGCGCGATAACGCGGCGATCCGCGACGGCGATACGATAATGGCACGATGGTAATCTGAATTTCATTCAGACCATGACCCAGGGCAAGAGTGAAAAATTATCAACGGCTTCCATACGCGGCCGGCTGGAACTATACTCGCGGCCGACGCGTTGCGTCGCGACACGCTCAAGGACCAGGCGGCGCAAAAATTCGACTTCAAGGCGGCGGAGTTTCAGCCGGTGGAAATTTCGCGACACTCCGAATCTTCGGCACGGTTAAGCGACCTTGGGCCCGATCGGCTCGATCCATTTCGCAGATACCGCTGCTGGACACGCTGATTGCCACAGAGCCGTGGTAAAAACCGGCGCCGATCCGACGTTTCGCGATCGGGCCGCCTGCGTCGCGGTAATCGCCACCATCTCCCGACGCTCTCCGCTCGTGACAATGTTGCACGGAGAGAAGAAGAGAGACGGAGCTGCTCGCCTCTCGATCCGGGTACACGGTTGCGATATCGTTACGTGTGTAGTTGGAATTATAAAGTAGCCGGGATTTTTTAAACCAGCCTCTGACAGAGAAAAATAAAGAAACTCCCGAGTAATATTTCAAGCGAGATCCTTGAATTTTTGGCGCCATTTTCTGCGGTGATATTCGATGGAATAGAAGAGTTCTCTACCGCTATTTCAGGGATTTTTTAAATTTTTTAAATTTTTTACCAGTTTTTAACAGAGAAAAAAATCCCGAGTAACATTTCAAGCGAGATCCTTGAATGTTTGGCGCCATTTTCTGCGGTTCTATTCGACGAGATTGAAGACTTCTAT
>NIJG01000011.1:417508-437543 GCA_002201625.1 Euglossa dilemma
AAAAAAATCTCGATTAATATTTCAGACGAGATCCTTGAATTTTAGGCGCCTTTTCTGCGGTGATATTCGACGGGATAGAAGTTCTATACCGCTATTTCAGGGATTTTTTTAATTTCAAAAATTTTTTAAACCAGCTTTTAGCAGAGAAAAAAAAATTTCCCAGTAATATTTCAACCGAGATCTTTGAATTTTTGGCGCCATTTTCAGCGGTGATATTCGACAGGATAGAAGTTCCATAATACCGCCATTTCAGGGATTTTTTTAATTTTTTAAACCAATCTCTGACAGAGAAAAAAGAAGAACTCCCGAGTAATATTTCAGACGAGATCCTTGAATTTTTGGCGCCATTTCTGCGGTGATATTCAACGGGATAGGAGACTTCTATACCGCTGTTTAAGGAAAGGGAAAGGACTATTTGTAAACGAGTTTTGCAACGCCTGTCGTGTTAAACTCTTGCGTGGATGTAAAATAAATAAATGAGTAAATAGGTTTTTAATACGGCGAGATTTGAGAAATTATAATTCTGACGGTTTCAACGGAAAGTCGTTAAAAACGAATTATGGGGACAGATAAATTTTAGTCTTAACTCCTGACACACCGAGTACGGTCATTAACGTGTTCTAAGCATTTCTTTATTTCCAGATTAATCTTATTAAAACGCTTTCACGAGGATCGAAACAATAGCAAGAAGTAAATTATTCGAGAATATACACAACATTCTCGTTTATCGGAGATATGGACCGTGGTGGCGCTAGTGAGTTAAGTGGAAATCCGCTTAGAACTGTTGCAGCACTTACTCGCGAAAGGATTAATTAATCACACACGTACCACCAACATCGCAAACTTAATTAAAACCGATGGTTCGTTCGTTAATTCGTCGCTACGATTACTTTCCTACACTCGCTACGCGAAACACCGTATCGATATGCCGAGGATAGATAAATTCCTCGATTTTATTTCTAAATTTACTCTTTTACTTTCGAATAAAACCTTCTGACAACGTTACACGTCGAGAACGTCCACAGAAATCGCTTACGTGTCGCGTAATAAACGGACGGATTACGGAGAAGTATTTCTGGCTGTTGAACAATTTGGAAATGAAACGGTTAAATCAAGCGAAACTGGGACAACGGGTACGAGCGCGGGAAAAATAAAAATTTTCCCTCGGCCACACGCGAGCCATTCACGTTCTCCCTCGTGCATCGCCGGTGAATCGTCCACGTAAATAATAGAAGCGGATAAATAATAGAAAACGTTGAATCGCTCCATCTCGGAACCGATTCACGTGGCGCCCGTGAGCGTTATCTATCTTAAGCTCGCATTTAAATATAGAGTCCCCGGTGTGTTCCATAGTCAATCGTCGTCTCCGGGTTTGAAAAATCGCGGAGTCACGAAATCGATCGCAGAACGGGGTCATCATGGACACGCAATCGAATCGGCCGGATAAACGATAAACGCAGGCCGTGAGTACCCTAGAGAATTTTATGAAAGCCAAATCGACGAGATTTTGCGAAACGAACGAGACCCAAACCCCGACAATTCCCCATACACCTTTCTACTCGGAAATTCCCCTTTCAAAATTCACGCGATTCTCCATTTTTTATTTCCATCTCGTTTATAGATCTACGAATAAATCGCTTCGTACGCCATGTTTTTCCACTCGGGAGTTCCGACTCTAAGAATATTTCAGTATTCCCATTGATATAAATAAATATGATAAAATTTAGTATTACAACGATACAAAGAAAGCGTTTCTCGTGTTTTGTTAAATTATTTTTAAATTATTTTTCTAAATTTCGAGCATCTTTCACTGTCAGAGCGATCAACTAGACGGGCCTTTTTAGAAGACCCGGAAAAGTCCCTAGACGAAAGTCAGCACGAGAAAAAACGCAGCCACCGAGTGTCGCAGGTCGTGGACGAGACGGAGAGAGCTAGAGGAGAGGTCGACGAGAGGGAAAAGAAGAGAAAAAGAAACGAAAAGGAGTCGCGTGAGTCTGCAACGGCTGACTTATTAACGCCGGTATTGAGATTAAGTTTATTCAGCAACGAGTATGCCATGACACACTAACCAAGTGGTCGAGACCCACTTAAGCTACCGGGTGACCTCCATCGAAATGGAATGGATGGGGTGATAGTGCGTGGTGTATTTTAAGCGTGGTATACGCAACGCTCACGGAAAGCGTCCCGACGCGAGGCCGTCCACGCCGCGCGAGTGTCCTTCGATTTTCAAACGGGAAGACCATTAATTGCCCGCGCGGCGTGCCACGGCTCTGCGATTCGCGTCGGGCCTTCGAGGAAACGACTGTTTGCACGCCACGCGAGTCTTTCGCAAAGCCCGATGCATCCTTCGAAACTTAGCAGAGGCTAAAACCGTAAGTCGGCTTCTTCCAGCCGTGCCCGAAACGGCAATTAGAGGACAACGCGATTTTTACGAGCCCAGATTACAGCTCCGAGAAGCGGTTTCACTTTCCGACCGGCGCGAAATACGTTCAAAACCAAAAAATCGGCCCTGGCCGGTTACCCGGCCGCTACGGTGAATCTTTGGAACGAGAAAGTGCCGATAGTTTCGCTGTTTGAAGGCCCGGGGATATTACGATGAATTTCTGCTTTACGTAATCCGGCCGTCTCTGGGAAGTCACGTATTGTCAAATATACCGAGAGCCTGGTACCCGGTTCGACTCCGGCCAGGATGAAAGTCGACGTTGCCCAAGATCACGCGTCTCTCCCTCTTCTCTCCCTGTTATAACGTTAGACGAGTCTTTTCCCTAAATTCGAATCGCTTCGAAAATTGGTCACAGCTAGGACGAATTCGACGAATAAACTGTAACGTGAATTTTCGTTTCGAACACACGAGTCCCGGATGGAGTCCCGAAACACAATTTCGCAACCGGAGGTGCGAGTGTATTATTCGATGATCGGATTCGAGGGGAAACGGTGAGAAAAAGGTGGTGGAAAAGGAGTCCAGGCCGCGGTGGCAAGTTCGAAAGGGAAAAGGAAATCTAATGGAAGGAGGGAAGAGAGAAAAAATCGTCTGGAATCCTTAGATACCGTGTCGCGAGGCACATTAGCTAACCGAGGTACGTATACATTTCTTACGCAAACTAGCGAAAGTAGGCGGGTGCGAGAGCGGCTCGGGAACGGAGAGACCAAGCCAGCCAGTCAGACGGCCAGCCACACACGTAGCGGCCAAGCGAAAGATACGTGAGAGCGCGTGTAGAAGTTTTCGAGCCGGTCGGGTTGGGAAAAGGGTTGCGAAAGGCTGCCGAAAGCGCCTCCTTCGCGCCGAAAGCGAGAGCGGAGAAGGCCTGGGCCGCCGCCGAGTCACGAAACGGAGACATATCTGGGGCCCGTACGTTCCCAACAGGCCTTAATTAACACGTGCTCGGCTACGTGAGTTATTTATACCGCCAGCGATCGAAGGGAACCGTATAATTGCCGCGTGTTCCCGGTCTAGGGAATTTTTCATTTGCCGCGCCGCACCGCTACGCCGCCATTTTCTTTTCCCTCCAGACACGCGCCGCTATGCGACTCGGCTATTTCCAGATTTCGCATTTTCATTGTCGTCGAAATCGCACGGATGCTTCTCGCAATTTTCCAATTCATCTTCGCTTTCCGTTGTTATATCTTGTTCTAGTAAATTCCGACGATAGAGAAGGTATAGGAGTATTGCTATTTCTTAGGTTGAAGGTATATCTAGTTATTTTTTTGATAGTATAGATCTAGCGATTTATATTCATTCGCGCTATTAATAAGCTAACTTAAGTGTCAATGGATATTATTTATGCGTAACGTGTAATATCGTCGGTATTAAACTGATGAATAACACCGAGATGGAGAACAACCTTGGATTATCGAACGATGATAAAGAAGGGAGATGTTTTCGATAAATTAATCCACTCGAGAATCTTACGCTTAAAGCATGGATAACGGGACGAATCTAAAAATATTCGTCGAATTATTCGATAACGATCGATCAGATACGGATCAAGAATCGATCGATTTCGATTCATCGTTTATTTTCATCGGTGTTACCGTCTAGGAATAAAAACACGTTAATGGATCTATACGGATCTATAGCCGGTAAATCCTCGACGAACCAATACGCCATCTACAAAGATGGCTGCCACGTGACGTACCGATACGTCACCCCGATAAACGACCGATACTCCCGTGACGTACCAACACGTCATCCTTAGATCGGTTAAATAGCTGCAACCGTTACTATTTAACACGTTCATTCAACCCTGTTGCGTTCACACCTAGTTTGTCCCACGGAATAATTATTTAATTTACATAGATATCTCAATATTCGCGAATAGAGTTTTACGAGTATTTCTTAAGAATTTCGCGCAACTACTCAGACTCCGATGACAGCCACTGATAACCGGAAAGCTACCGAAGCAAGCAAACGGTGCCAGATGAATGCACAATTTATCGTTTCGTATCAAACGATAGAGACTTGGAGAGAAAATGCCGAACGCGTTAACCCTTTGCGCTCGAAGACGCAATTCGAAGCTTTTCTTCTATCTTTGTATCCTCGCCAACGCTTTGAACGATGAAACGGAAAAAGTAAAGCAGGTGTTTGAGTTAAGTTATCGTTAATTACTCCGTGTATATTTATTCTTAATATACATACCGTTTCGCATTCGTTATTCAGGTTATGGTATTAACCGGTTAACTGCGATTGACGAGCATACTCGTCATGGAGTGACGCGTAAAAAGTGATAATCATTGGCTATTTGTATTGTAATATTTGTGAAAGACAAAACATGTTCTCAAACTTTACCGTTAGAATATTTCGATACCAGGTCGGAATAAAACGAAGAAACAAAAAATACGAAAAATTTGAGACGAACTCAGTTTTCCGCGACATAGATACGCGCTCTGAAAAGAGAGTCCCACAGCTAACTGGTTAACCCTTTGCACTCCGCTGTCCCCTCTCAGGGGATTAAATTAATTAAAGTTTATTAGCGATTAAGGGATAGTAACTTATTCCAGCGCAACTTTTTGAGAAATCTATATTTCCCTGTATATTTTCTCTGTAAATAGCAGAAGAAATCGAGTCAAGATATAGTAAAATTACTAAGATATTAGATCTTCCCATAAATTCGTACCGGTTTTTACTTTTACCATTAAAAATTATACATCGAGTAAACCTTTAAATATTAAGAAAAAATTAAGTCGACCTTTTGTTCTATGACTTCTTCCTATTTCGTCGACAAACACGTTAATCATCGATATAGTTTATAAAATTCGACGAAGAATGTAAATATCACCGTGGAACGAACTTATGGGACGATCTAATATATAAAAGAAGAAATAACATATGAAAGAAGCGATTTTCGGGAGCCGAGACACGTCCATCCGC
This sequence comes from Euglossa dilemma, assembly GCA_002201625.1. Classification (NCBI taxonomy): domain Eukaryota; kingdom Metazoa; phylum Arthropoda; class Insecta; order Hymenoptera; family Apidae; genus Euglossa; species Euglossa dilemma. Next base: position 422,877 of record NIJG01000011.1, read on the forward strand.
ATCTTCGGCGAACGTTATTCGACATCGAAACGCAAAGGGTTGAATCTACCGAAAGAAGGCAGAGACGCGAGAGAAGGAAGTTTCGGCGACGTCCGTTTGGAACGCGAAGCGTGTGTTGCAAGACGAGTCCGACAGGAAACGTAGCGAGGAAATTAACCAGAAGCGAATGAGCCTTAATACGAGCTCGTTAAGCGTGGGACGCCGGGAAGACGCTTTTTATCGTGTCTTTTTCTCCCGATTCGCGAGGAGCTGGAGGAAAGTCGGAGAGAGGAGAGGAGCGTGGCATTGAAGCCGGCCACGGGGAAGAGAAGCAGCGACTGGTTAGGCTGGAGAGGATGTGTAACACGGTTTAGATCGTGGACCATGACCAAGTGATAGTGACTTCGAGAATCAGCTGGCGCGCGGCTCAATGAGGTTACGCCGCATTTAAATGCGTTCCATTTTATGACGGTTGTGCGGAAACTGGCCGCGACGGCTACGCCATTGGCCAGTCTTTCCACGTGCCGCGGCGATTCGCTTGCATAAATCATTAGAAAGTTATTGAAACGCGTCGAGGGCGAATTCACGCGGCGATAGTATCCACTCGCTTTGTAACGCGTGTCGTTCGCGTTTCTCTTGTCAAACGCGCGCGAGGGAGAGAAGAGGATTGCGCAAGCCGAAACACGACCGCGAGCGAGCAAGCGAGCGAGCCTGAGAAATCCACAGGTGACAAAAACCCGGCCGCGTTTTTACCAGTTTCTAACCGTCCCCCCGCCGCTTCCGATCCGTTAACTCGAGAAAAGAAACCACGCTCTTGCCACTCCCCGTTCCTTCCTTTCCGATCGAGATTTAACTCGACAAACTTACTTACCCTTCTTATCTCGCTCCGTCGTTTACCATCGATCCGAATCTATTATTCGATACGCGGGTTCCCCTGCCATTTCCGTTTCTCTTTCTATCGGGAAGCTACGTCTATCTAGATAAGCGACGCATCGGTCCTTCAAGGTTGCCTGTACGAATTACTAAAGATAAAAAGAAGGAATAGAAGAAGAGAAAAAAGACGTCGGAGACTAGGCGTACCTGACGCCCTTCGAGATCGACGTTTACGCGAGGCGACCTTTATTCCCGACGGTGCCCTGTGTTTGCATGCGCCACATAACCATCGCACCGATATATCCCCCGAAGATAAAAAGCGTCGCGTCCTCGCGGGATTCGCGCTAGAACGCGGGACGACGCCTGCGCGGAGCGCGCGGGAGAGGTGCGAGAAGGCGCTGCTGCGTCCACGTACACGCGACCGAGGGAGTAGGACGCACAGAGGGAGGGATGGTGGGGAAGGGTGAGCCCGGTGGGAGGCAAGGATTCGTGTCATTGTCAGTGGGTAATCAGGTCAGTGGGCCAGTGGGACGACCACTTTCAATTTCAGTCCTTCTAGCTGTGCAACTCGCCGTGCCGCGCGCGTCGCGCGTTATCTCGCGCTCTCGCTCTCCGTCTGCCTGTTACGGCCTCGATGCGTTCGTCTCCGTTCCATCCGTCCGTTCCATCCGCGGCGGCGGTTCGTTAATATCGCGCGCGGCGCTGCTGGTATAGTAGTAGCCCGTGGTTCCTCCCGAGGGCGTCATCGTCACACGCGGCGGCGAGAAAAAGAGGGTGGTAGCCGAGAGGGAGGAAGAGAGGCGCGAAGTCGTAAACGTGGCAGAGCCATGGGGCGCGAGAGAAGGAGGGAGGATGCGGAAGGGCAGAGGGGGAGGTCCTGACACGCGCCAATCACATCGTGCTTCTTCGGTTGCAAACGTGTAGCCAGCGCTACACACGGTTTAACGGAAAGGAGCGAGAGAGCGATAGGGAGAGTGACAGGACGGGGAGAGACGGGGGGCGGGGGGACGGATGATGCACGCGCGATCGCGCTAGCTCGCTCGCTCGGCCGCGCTCGCTCGCTCTCTCGCACGGACGCCGGGAAAGATAGCAGAAAGTAGGACGCGTATTAAAAACCACAGACCGTGTCCCGTGGCGTCACTTCTCGTGCCTCGCCGCGGCGCGTCGGTATTACCCAATCGAATTCATCATAACTGGCACGAGAAACGTACGAGCAGGCGAGGGAGCAAATGAACCAACGACCGAACGGCCGGACGCGCGGACTCGTGTGGTCGGGTTGTCGAATTAAAACGGAGAAAGGAAGGAAGGGAGGGAGGGGGGAGTTACACGGCATGAAAGAGAGAGGCAATTTCGGTGATAGACGCGGTCAGCGCCGTGGCGCGGTGCTCGATGGAAACACCTAACCTCTCGCGATCTACGATAAGACTTTCGATTTCGATGCTCCGATCACCGGAGCCGGCGTAACGCCAAGGCATACCGGTAAGACGAATCGTTCTTCCCTTTCCTCGCCGTCCGCTCCAGGGAGAGGAACGAACCGCTTCCTGTCATTATCGCATTCCTCCGACGAAATTTTTCACGCACAAGTTCCAGCAGAAATATTAGCCGAGCGCTAAATTTAGCGGCTGATCGAAACGAGGCTAGCGCCGCGGCGCGGCGATCGCTGGAATCGCGCCGAGGTGCGAGAGCGCGCCTCTTCCGCTCCGATCGATCATCCTTAAATTACGTTTGAAAATTAAGCCGACGCCGAAGTATCGCGCGACGGGTAAATGAATTTTCTGCGGGAATTAGGTCGCGACCTTGAAGGATTACCGGCGAAAACCCGAGGAACGTCTGCTGTACCGGATCGATTCGATATTCCCTTTAACGGCTGTTACAGGTAGACGCGATTTTATCGGCGAAACGTAAAAACGCGCGGACTCGCGAAAGACGAGTTTCTTTCACTAACGAAAGAAGTTCCGCGACGAAGAAATATCACAACGCGATCCGAGAAACCAATCGGAAGAAACGGGAGAGAACGTTCGTTCCCGTTCGCGTGTCGAGTGATCGTAAATCCGAGAAACGATATCGATAGGAGTAAAAAATTGACAAAGCTCGTTCCGTTCTTCTAAAACGATTACGGTGCTCCGCTGTTCAATGCGCATGGCTGGGTAAATCGAACGTTTCCGCGATGCTAAACATTTTAACACCCCGGCCGCTTTGAATGTCGCGCGCATGCGCCCGGCGGGACGGATAGCAATTCTTATATGCGATCCTTTGGGCAAGCTTTTAGACGTTGATACCATTGGGAGGGCGCCACAAGTTAGGAGACGCATTTTGGCCATGCGAGATACGCGTATATGGTCTACTTTTCCAAGTCACTCCGCGTAGACCCGACCCGTGCCTGCATTCGAATGCATCTTGCTCTGCATTTGCAAGTACAATGCAATTATGCAAGCGCGTTACATGCAATTATATGTACTCTCGATAAATCGGTAATAACGGAATAATAGCCGTTGCTAATTCATCGGGAATGCGAGCTAGAACATTTCCAACGACATCCAACGATGCAATAATTTTAACGCGATAAAATGTATATCTTCCTTTCTCCTTTTTAAATATCCCGCGTACCAAATATAAATTTCTTATAATTATCTCGGATATATGGGTTATTGTGTTGTTCTCACGACCTTTCCCACGCGTTTGTATAATTTCACGCGACTCGGGAACACGAGATGCTCGAAGAGGAAGCGTCGCGCTGTATTCGTATCGGAATCGATGTGGCCGAAATTGACTCGCAGCGCGATTACGACGCGGAAAGGGTAAAAGGTGGCGCGAAAGGCAGGGGGATGGAAGGTTCGCGCGGCGATAAATTCGCCAGCGTGACCATACCGGTGCCGTAGCCCGCTGGGAACGTTGAATAATAATTATTGTTGTTGGCTCGACTTGGTGTTATTGAGTTATTCCAATGCGAGTTTATCAAAGTGGGTCAAGCGATTCAATAGCGACCGCCGCGGAGGAGAAACGACCCATCGTCTTAACGCGGCGTGGGAGTGTACGTATAGCAGTAGAGCAACGTGCACACGACCAAACGCACACCGGTAAACCCTACCGAATTGGTATACGTAAAAAGTGACGACCAGAGCGCCAGCCCGCGAAATCAGCACCGCCATTGCGAAGAATAGCGACGAATGGCCTACTACACCCTCGTTTCTTCCCTCTTCCTCGAGGAAAATCTCGCAGAGTGTCGGTACGAAATTCTCCACGTATATCTAACACGAAAACAACGTAACGAAAGCCGATCAAAATTTGTCTAATCTCACAAATCGATACATCCCGACGACGCGATTGCGTAACGAGGTATATTTTTCAATTTCTAGGAATAAGTGTAACTAATAATATCGATCGGTTGCCGCGACGGGGGAAATTTGGGAAAATTCGACGTAACCGAAGGATCGATCATCGAGATCCGGTTACCGAAGGAACAACGGGTGTTCTCCGATAAGCGCCGTTGCAGAACCTCGAAGCGGAATGCCTGAAACGTAAGGTCGTTATCTGATTGCACGGGATCTAAGAGAAAACAAATGTTGATTCGAGGCTTGGCGCGCATACGAGTCGCGAATTATACAGTCCCAACAACGTTCGTCCCTCTGTACATATTTTCCTCTCGATCAACAAAGCCCGCTATAATGACTCACTCTTTCCACCTTTCGGCGTCGCGCGCTTATTATCCGCCGCGTTAATTATCAGAAATCCGGCCGCGAGCATAGAATGGCAACGTTAATCGACACCTTTTCGGTCGGCGATTCTCGTCGCGGGATTTTCGCAGGTAGCCGAAAGGGTGATTACTCGGCTTTCCATTAGCAACAGGTAGAGGAGGACGGACGCGCCATAAATTCCCGTGGAAAAGCGACGAAAGCGGATTCTCCTCGCTCCTGGTGAGAGTTGGGGCAACAGTGTCAACGGTTGCACAATGCGAACAACGAGCAACGGGAGGAGATCCGTGTGCACCCTCGGTCGAGCCGGCAATAAACAAACTAGGAATATCCGACTGGAACGTGACGGGGAACGACGAGTGAAAAGACTCCGGAGCCTGTAAGCGAAGAAAGTGAAAAGGGTCGCGTGTCCATTGTTACACGATTACTTCCGATGTTACCCGGCGATATTGAAAAAGGAAAGCGAGCCTAACAACGATTGAGCAAGTCTGTCGCCTTTTCGAGGAGATACCGAGCAGAGGAGAGAGGAGGGACAGAGACCGAAAGGATGACGTACTCCTTACTTGTATTTGGACATTTTTTTTTCCACCTTTTCGATACTTATATCTTTGGTCTCCGGGAAGACGATCGAACGATAGAATTTCCTCGAAGAAGATCGACGAGACTGGGTCAGGTGCTGCAAGTTTGTCGGTACCTTTACCATGTATCTCTGCTTCTTTCGTTAATGGAAACGACGAGTATATCCGTGCTTGGATAAACAGGAATAAGCGAGTTATTAAACAATTCTTAGAACCAGCGATCGAGCGTGTTTCGGTTGTCGCGAGTTGCGTAATGTAGCTTACGCGCTGAATAAATATTCCTGCCAAACGAGAGATCCTCGGCGACGCTCTCGTGCAATTCGCCCGAGAACGTTATGAAAGAAATAAAACGACACGAGCCAACGCGTGAGAATAAATATAAAACGCGGAGTCCTTCGGGGATCGGATTAAAGAGAGCTCGGCGAAGAACCTCGGGTCACGCCATCTTGGTACACCGAGAGGCAGTTGCGCGTTTCGATCCATCAGGAAACAATCGATCGAGCACGTGAAAAATCATCGAGGTTACGAAACGTAACGCGAGGCGATCGCAAAAAGGGTAGTACCTAAAGAATATGTAAAGCAGGTTAAACGATGTATCGGAGACACAGCCTTGAATATTCATGAATACTGAGCAACTTTTTTGGAATAGCGTCGCATTTGAATTCCGCTCGTCCTCAGGTGCTGCACTCTATTTGCAAGTGCACGTTACTCTCTGCGTTCTATCCCATTTTTTTCTCAAAAATCATTTCCGACCTGTCCGAAAGTAAGGACGACTCTCGGGCGATAAAGTTCGCACCTGTGCCCCGTTGGTCCGGCCCCGTGCCCCTGACCGAGCGGATAATCGTGATTTACTGTGAGCAAACAGCCAGGACCCAACCCCTGAGAGACAACTAACAAGTGGATCTCGGCGCACAGCAGGTAGATGTTGACGTGCACTCATTGTCGACAGGGGTGTATACATCGGCGAAAGAGAGAGTCCCCCTTCGTCGACCACTCCAAGAGGGAGCAAGCAAACTATTGGAATCGGTGCCGGCCACGCGCCGCCACGCTTACGAAAATCCGAGAAAGTTTTCCGCCCTGTCTGCGCGCGATGCGCTAAAAACGGTCCGGTGTAAAAGTCTCGGCAGACTTTTACGGGGCTAATATTTCACCTGTACACTCTCCCTTCTGTAATAGAGAGAAGCGACGACTGTAAACGCCGCTCGCAACGTTTCCTCGGTATTTCTCCCCGGACGCATTGTTCCAAGCGAAATACGATCATTACGAAGCTACGAAAATTATCCCCGCAGCAGTGGAGGAGGACGGTGCACGCTCGGCGAGCACGCCTCTGGCAAACGGAGAAAGGGAGAAGACCGCGGAATAACCGCGTGTGTGCTCGCGAGAAAACTTGGCAGCCGGGATGACGGTTCTCGAAAGCGAGAAATAAAACGCGACGTTCGTTTGGAAGATTTTAGAAGCGCTGTTTGACGAGGCCGAGGGCGCCGCGACGAGTCTGTTTATAGAGAGAGGAGAAATTTCCAGCCGCGACCGCCGAGAGGGTACACCGAGCGTGTCGTCAGGGTCCGGACGAAAGTAAAAGTAAAAGTACCGCGGGCCGAGTGGTGCGTCGCGCGAAACGCGAGCGTCGAAAGAGGACGCGACGCGTTTTTCCGACCTTTGAAATCGTACAGAAGCATTTCTAGAATGGCACCGACCGATCTGTGCTTTCACCGGGGTCCGAGCGTCGCGGGTAAGTGACGTAACCAGTTTCGCCGGCGTCTCTCCCATAACACAGACCCATTTTTAATCCGCGTCAACCTGTTCCGCGGCACCATTACCCGATCGGAACTCGCCGGGACGCCGATTAGCGTCCGTTTGAAAAGTCGCACGGTCCAAGATCGAACGAGAGAAAAGAATTATCCGGATCCTCGGGGACCAGCGATACTTCCGGCTGATAACTTCGCGTCGTTTCCTACGTTATCTGGTGCACCGTTAATTTTGCCACGATATCGCGTATCGTGCGACGAGCTGCAGCTGATTCTGCGGCGCTTAAAACTCGGAAAGGGGAGGAGATCGAAATTCGTTCTGATAATTGTTTCTTCCTCTCTCTTTCTCTCCCCCCTCGTTCCTCCACTTCTTCCTGCGCGAAGATTCCACGAAACGAGATGGAATTGGGTAATCGAAGATCGAGTAAATCGAAACGGGGACCAAAGATACACGTTCTGGTATTACGTGTTTCCCAACGAGATGGTTATGACAATTTACGTAAAGGAAGATAAAGATGTCTGCGACACGATCGAACCGTTAAAAGCTACTCGACGCGAGTTCCACCGTTCTTGCTACACTGTCCCATTCTTTTCTGGTCCTTCGTGACCGAGCTCGGCCCTGCATCGCGGACGAATCGCCACGCTCGAATGGGTTTAACACCGGCCACGGTGGCAGTTTGAAACGGGAGCGCTAATTGTGAACGCGGCCGAAGCGGAAGGTAACAAAGAACAAACGGCGGGAAGGATGGGGAAAAAATGGCGTGAAAAACGAAGAGAAGCGAGGAAAAACGAAGGAGAGACGAAGGAAATAGAACGGGTGATCGCGAGCCGAGAAAATGTGGCGAGAATTGCCCTTGGCGCGGACGAGCAGCAGCCTGCCTGTGTGTCTTCGTAACGAACCCGCGTAATCGCGCAATGCCACAATGCAGCTAATTATCTGCATTAACGCTGGCGAGAGCCATGAATATTCATACTGGACGTGTTTATCGGCGGGAAATTGGAGTCGTTCTACGCGGGTTCTCCTTTTCGACCCACCCTCGGCCGAATCGATACCCGTGTGTCACGGTGAAGGAAATCAAAAGCTCTGGCCGCGCGCGCCTTTCTATCTTCGGTTTCGGCCAATACCGGTGCCGGGCACCACCGAGAGATCCGAGATGTGACGACCGGCGACGAAACCGGCCGAGAGAAAGAGAGAAGCTTTTTCGCGCTCCGACGAGGCGGCTGCCCTCGTGGCAAAACGACTTACTTGTTTACCGAGTAATTAGATATTCTTGCCAGCCGAGGCACTTTGACACGGATTCGCGTGCGTCTAATAGTGCAAGAAAAAACGTCTCGGCTGTTCGACTAACCTGCCCAGTCTCCTCTTATGCGCGAGCCGCAAAATGTTCTTCTCGGAGAAACGTAGGTTACACGAGGAGAGAGAACGAACGCGAGAAGAAGAACGTAACGACGACCTGTCGAGAAAGGAAAAAAAAAAAAGTAACAGCGACCGAGGCATTGTCTGCGAAAAAATTCGTTTCATAATCCTTCGCGAACGTGCACCGGGATACCGGTAAACACGGGGTGGGGCACAGAGGGTGAGACCGCGAACGGAAATAAAAGCAAGCGTGTGCCGTTTCATCGAATCGCGCTGGCCGTTTCGTCCGCAAAGGGTCGACGACGCAACGACGAGTTCGCAAAGAAACGCTCGAAGGTTGTCTGTTCTAAATCCGAGGCGTGGAGATGCGGCAGGGACCGGGCACACGGCTCGTTTGCATCCTCGCTACTGCGGAATTCGCTGCGAAACGCCTGTTGCGCGCGACAGCCACGAGCGGCGTTCGAGGAATCGCATAGGCTGCGCATAACCCCCGATATTCCCAGCTAAATTCTATCGCTCGCCAAGAAATACGCGCACGCCCTAAGGTATTATCTGATCCCGGTCATTTTATGCCTCTTATCGCGCTCCTCCGATAGAAACTATCGTCGCCGACGTATTTGCACGTGCGCCTGCCTTTTTCGACCTCTAGGACTTTTTCGCTGTAATTTTTCTTACTATCCGACGCGTCTAGGAACTTTTGCAGCCAAACTCGTCCCATATGGAATATCGTTCCTTTGACTTTGTCCCGCGTGGCGGGCTATTCGAACGGCGCGTACGAAGACCAAACGAGTGCAAGCCCTCGAAACGGGTAATTTCGATCCGACGTAATTAACGTGAGAGATATATACATTCGTCGAAGGTGAATCGATGAATGAGATTCGTTTTATCGTTGCGCGTCTTGTTAACGCGATAAAATCGCCGAGCCGCTGATATTTCTCGTGGAAAACGTGCTCGACGCGATGGCTACTTGCGAGCAGGCGCAAGAAAGTTATCACGAGGTGAAGCGTGTGGAGTAATTTCATTATTTAAAAACGTCGATGATTCGCCGCGACGCGCGACGAGGAAGAACCGAGATCGTGTGTACCTGTAACTTCAGAGGTGGACCGAGTCGAACGAGCGAATGAGCGAAGCGAGTACAAGCAGGCGAATAATAGAGAAAAAAAGAGAGTGGGAGAGAGGGAAAGAATGAGAAAGAGGGAAGGAGGGAGAGAGAGGGAATACCAAGCAACGTGCAAACGTCGGCGAGAGAAGGAAAGACGAAAAGGACGAAAGACTGCACGCACGGAGCGAGAGGGAGAGAGTTGAAAGCGAAAGCGAGAAAGAGAAACGGCAAAGAGCGAGAGTGAAGGCGAGAGAGCGAGAGCGAGAGAGAGAGAAGGCAAAGTAGCAGGAGAAAGAAGAAGGGAGTTTGGTAAGCGGTATACTGCGGCAACAAAGAACTCGAGAGCATAGAAATGAGTAGTTGAGGTTACCTGATGTATCGTTCGCTGGCAGATCGGTGACCAAGTTGACCCGTGGCCGTGAGTGCGTTTGCTGCTGCTGCTGCTGCTGTTGCTGTTGTTGTTGTTGAGCCTGTTGCTGCTGCTGCTGTTGTTGTTGAGCCTGTTGCTGTTGTACCTGATGAAGGTTCTGTTGTTGAGGTGCCGCCAAAGGCAAATTAGTGGCGGTGTTGTTTTCAGTTAGGATGTTTGGTACCGAGGAGGAGGAGGACGACGATGATTCCGTAAGGGCCGTCGCGGTGGTGTTCTCGAGGGCCGTGTGGCCCCCACCTTCCCCTGTCCCCGTAGCCATTCGGCCCTCGTGCATTCCAGCAGACAGACAGACGGGGGTCCCTCCTCCTGCACGTCGTCCTCGAGCGCACGCACTTCTCTCGAAACACCTACACTCTCTTACGTGCCCTCGCTCTCTTTCTTACCCCCGTCTATCTATCTGTCTGTCTCGTTCTCTTCCTCTCTCTCTAGCCGACAGAAGCGCGCGCTCGCTCTTCTTCCTTCTTTCTCTCTCTCCTTCGCTCCTATCTGTATGTGTTCCCTCTCTGTCCTTCTCTCTTCCTCCTCGTGTGCGCACGCTCTTGCTGTCCTCCTCTCTTTTTACTACTACGCTCCCCGCGCCGGCCAGCGCCGTCTGAGCGTACCGAAACTACACCGTCTCTTTCAACCAAACATCAGTATATCACACAACAGCGACATCACACACGCCCGCGGAAAAATGAGCCCCGCGCGGATTATTAACCTCCTGTCCGCCGGCTCGAAAAAAATCGAACGTTAGACAAATGTAGGTCTGTAGGCCACTTCACTTACACTTTGCATCGGGACGGGCACTCCCTTAGTCAAGCGAGCGTCCGGCGCACCGTTGCGCTCTGACAGCACGAGTTCCAGGGCCGTGTACTCGGTGCCGGTGCCCGGCACCGGTTTCCTTTATCGGCACCGCGCGCCCAAATCACGCTTTTCGTTACCCACCTTACGATTCTTGCCATTGCTATCCAACATCTATCAATCCTGCTTTCTAAAACCTTTTCCCGAGCTGCTGTGCTTTACGGCACGATACCTCTGTCCACGATCGATAGGAAATAACGGATAATGGATAACGCAAACCAACGATTCCAATTTATATACCTTCTATTTCTAAGACTCACGTTTGAAGATGAAATAAATAAACGAAATAAAGATCCTTGCAGATGCTGCACCTTTCTTTTACCATTTATTCATCAATTGGCACTACTTTCATCGATTTTAAATATTCCATCAATGGAAAATTTTTACATCGTTAAGAGAACACGACCTTTCCGAAATTTTATTTCATTTTATCGTGTTACGAACAGCGAAATATCTTTAAAGGTCTGCGATTGTCATCCTTAACGGAATATTAACAGAAAAAAACCACTGGTTAACTACGTGTTATGAAATTATGGGTTTAAATATTCGTGGATGAAGAAAATGGTTTGCCTGTTTTAAAATTATTATGGGAAAATGTCCGTTTTCGTTGCGATATGCTTGTCTCGGAAGAATAAACTGCGAAACCATCTAATTTGCGCCCAATTTTTCGATTCATAGGCACGGCAGTGGATAACGAAAGGGAAAATATTAACTATACTGATCTCGTAAATGCCACATAATGTAGGAAAAACTCCAACAAATACATCTTTACGTTTATAATATCGAGTCTCCAACACTGAAATAATCTTGTGACTGTTTACTTTTAATTATATCACATTGAACAATAACAAAAGGGAAAGTAATTTGAAAGACGGAACGTATAGAGTAAGGTCTTATGTGGGTACCAGGATTTACTAGACACGGCACTGTGTTCCAATAATGTATCACGGAAAGACGCAATTTCCGAAAGATTTCCTAGTTCTCTCGTGTTTACAGGCAGTTAGAATCTGCAAATTGAAAGGCTGTCAAATGCGTTTTTCATGTTATAAATGTTATCAATTTACCACTGTCTTAAATACGACGATACCGTCTAAGTAGGTCAGGTGTCACAATATCTGGACGTCTTATTATGGGGCGCTTTTACACCAAATGTTGCATAACTCGCCACGCACGACTTCACCAAATATAACCGTGTAAAAACTATGACCTGACGGACATAATGCGATGTAATCCCTTTTCATTGTACAATACACTTGACTAACGCTTTCGAACAACGTTTGCAGCGCTATCTAACACTGACTAGCGCGAAATTTGAAATGTAAAATCATCGTCTTTCTTCTGTGTTATATTTCTCTACAATAAAATGTAAGCATGTTCAAAAATAATAACGTGAAATTAATAAGATACAAAATCTTCGTGTTTGTTAACAATCAAATATAATGTATAACAATTATACAAAACGTTACAAAATATATATTTATGTATAAACTCGTATCAATATGTATAAAATATTAACGATAATAATAATGTAGAAATCAATTACATATATCATTAAAAATGATTAGCATATACTTATAAAGAATTTAAACATCTTTTATTACAAAAATCACACCTTCTTTTGCATCGCTTCATTCAGGAGACTACGAGAAATTATTAGTCTCTGAATTTGTGCAGTACCTTCATAAATTTGATAAATTTTTGCATCTCGCATTAATTTTTCTACAGGATATTCGGTATTGAATCCAGCACCGCCAAAAATCTGTAAAGAATTTGCTAAGTAAAACAATAACTATCACTTTTTACGAAAAATAAATATTTTATACGATAATTGTATACTTGAACTGCATCCGTTGCACATTTATTAGCTACATCACCACCGTAACATTTTGCAATGCTAGCAAGAGTTGTAGCTGATGGAAGACCGTGATCTGCAGCCCAAGCTGCCTTCATCCATGCAAGTCTAGCTGTCTCAACACCGATCAACATATCTGAGAGCATAAATGCTACAGCTTGATGCTCTGCTATTGCTTTATTAAAGGTTTTACGTTCTAGCGCATATTTTGTAGCTTCATCGAGCGCTCTTTGGGCTAAACCAACAGACGCGGCTGCTACCTGTATAAAAATAAATAAAATATGTAAATGTTATAGTTTTATACCTGGTATTAAAAGACTTTAGTATTTTTCTAATTACCATTGGTCTGGTTTTATCAAAGGTTTTCATAGCAATCTTAAATCCTTCACCCTCCTTGCCTAAAACGTTTTCATCTGGAACTCGAACTTCTTCAAATGTTATCATTCGAGTATCAGAAGCTCTTTGACCCATATTTATTTCCTGTTTTATCACAATATGAATTTATTATAGTTTAAAAGATAAAGTAATACGATACTAAATTTAATAATATATTATGAATAACAAAATTTACTTTTCGACCAGGTGTTAAGCCTTCAGACTCCCTTTCAACGATAAAAGCTGTGAAAGATTTATTAGGTGGAGCGTTTGGATCAGGATTTGTCCTTGCTAATAAAAAATACCTATACATATGAAATTTTTGTATAGCGAATACTAAAATAATTTAATGATAAATAAATTAATGACAAATTCAATATACCAATTAGCAACACCTCCATTGGTTATCCACATTTTTGTTCCATTAATGATCCACTCATTTCCCTTTTTTTCAGCCTTTGTTTTAATACCTGCTACGTCTGATCCAGCTCCAGGTTCAGTCACACAATAGGCCTGTAATTTTTATATTGTAAATATACTGAATTATTACAAAATATAAATAATAAATCTGATTATCTTACAGCAAGAAGTGGCTCTTCAATAAGCCTTCCAAGATACTTCTTTTGTTGTTCCTTTGTTCCAAATGCAGCTACAGGAGCTTGCTGCAAAAAAGTTTTAGATGTATATATATAATTACACATAAATAAGAATACTGAAGAAAAGAAAAACTTACACCTAATCCTGATCCTCCTAATGCAGTTGATATTCCTGTACAACCATAAGCAAATTCTTCATCAACCAAACAACCACCAAAAGTACCAACATCTATTCCTCCTACAATAATAGTTTATACGTGTCTATAATTTACCCACCAAAATATTTTTTTTCTTAAGTTTTGTAAATATGTAATTATACCACAATGTTGAGGGATATGTTTGTTCAATAAACCTAAACTCCACGCCTTCTTGATAATATCCCATGGATATTTTCCACTTTTATCATATTCAGCAGCTGCTGGAATAATTTCTTCCTTTGTAAATTTCCGTGCCAATTCTTGCATTTCTCTCTGCATTTCAGTTAGTTCTAAAGCAATTTTTTAATATATAATAAGAAATATTTTTAACTTTAAATATATGAATCTATTACTTTTATATTATATCGATTATACTAACCAAAGTTATATCCTGTAGCATAATCAGATTTTGATGAAAATGTTCTCATTACCTTATGATAATGACTAATTGTTATACTTTTCAATACCTAACAGACATATGGTATATAGATATATAGGTGTATAGATAGATAATAGATTTTATACAGTAGTAAAAGCTATATTTTTACATTGACATGACATCTTTTATCTTTTATACAAAATTTCAGTACTTACCGATCGTGAAAACATTTTAACGTCTTTTTGTTTCTACTTTTAATTTCAGAAAATTTTTCAGTTAAAGCTTTTAATAGCTCCGTTATTTTTAAATATGTCAAAAATTTACTAGCTTTATATAGCATTTAATTTAGCTGAAATCTTTACAAAATGTATTATTCTTTTAGAAATAGATCGATTATAAATGATTAACAGGCGAACATTAATACAAAAACAATAGAGAACAAAGTACATTAACGTTATCACATTATTAAAACACTGTTGATATATAGTACTATACAGATATGAATGTACACACGTTTGCACGTTCATGCTGTTAATTATATACCATTCACATTATTATTATCTACCATGACATGTAAAAAGTTAAAAATGAAAACTTTGCTCGATTACTTTAAAATTAATTTTTGTATATTAAATTAATATTTATACGTCGAAAATAAAATAAAATTCT
>NIJG01000011.1:452304-499328 GCA_002201625.1 Euglossa dilemma
TATTATTCTATTTTGGAATAGTGTTTAGGATAATCATTGAAACAATTTTAAATTGGTAGAAAAATATATTTATATAATAAATGGTCGGTTTTGGTAATTTAAGTTATGTATAGAAAACTTTCACATTGTCATTAGTAAGAAAATTTATGCATCACTTATAACGATTCACGTTTTGTATTGTTTATTTATTTTTGTCATGTCATTTTATGCAAAAAAAATGTCTTTTAAACTTAGTGAAAAACAATATTGGCAATCATATTATATATCCATTAGAGTATAAATTTATAATGTATAGTTGAAAGATATTTCTATCTACTTCTATAATAATTATAATTATCCATGACTATAAATTCTAACTTTTTTTGAAGAAAGAGTGGCCAAAAATAAATTACTATTAATGTCGACTGCACACAAATCTACTACAGGATCAGAAACAGGTAGACTATTTACTAGTTTTCCAGTAGATGTACTCCATAATGATATACTACTACTAGATTCTTGATGTGCAGCAACTAATGTATCATTTTCAATATTTATGTAACATGGTCGAGACAATAACTGTTGAGAATTACCAGCGTGAAATGTATGTACTACATTACAAATTGTTGATTCGTCATTGCCTTTTTCTATAGTACATACTATGTGCCGTGCATGAGGTTGTCTAGCATTTGGTCGGGAAGATATTAAAGTATGATTGTTTTTTTCATCATAACATACAGATACAAACGGACCTTCGAGAAATATTTGTTTCCCTATATATTTAGAGTCTTTTTGTTCATAAGCATAACATGTATTTAATCGACATGCTATAAATCCACCCCGACTAATACCGCTACCGGGATTACAAGGCACGGTCGCTAAAGAAACGACTGGTGATCTATCACCTGGATTATCTATAGTTTCTATAGCACCAGAAGTTTGTCTAATATCAAATTGTGTTATAGATCCATTCTGTGCACCTACAAAAAACATATTTGAATTGTTACCTGACCAGCAGCTACTCCATAATGGAAAGTCTGTTTGATAAGTGTGCATAACAATATGATTTTGAATATCCATTAATTTCGCACATTTGTCAAAACCAACGCTAAGTAACAGCGATTGCTGAGTTGTATTAAATGTAACATCCCTTATAACCTGGTTATGTAAAAAAATAAATTGACGTGGTTGGAATTTATCTGAGTCAATTTTTTTAATACCATAGCCCGAAAATAATGTACTTGATGACTTCTGTGATACAACTAGAAATCCAAACCATGGGTTGTAATCTAATACACGACAACCACCATCTTTACATATTTCTATAGATCGCTCTAGATGGAATTTTTTAATCATATGTTTAGAAATATTTTGAGGTGCATGAATATTTATTTTTGATTGTTGACTTTCAAGTTCGGATATACGATTTTTCATGCTACTAATTTGTTGTTCAAATAATTTTTGTCTAAGAGTGTATTTTGAAAGTTCCATTTCTATATGATTTTTTTCAGAAGTAACACTATTTAATTGTTCTTTTAATTTATCCAATTCTGCTGTATCTATTGATGTCAACTTCTTGGCATATAACATCCTGATATCTTTTACAGCAGCTTTCCTATTACACTGTGGACAACGACGGTTTGTACTAGTACACGAATTTTGTAACCATCTTAAAATACAACTATGTCCAAATAAATGTCCACATCGTAAACAGCACAAGCGGTGGTCCCCTGAACTAGTCCATAAATCCATACATATTGGGCAAGATTGATCAGAATCAACCTCAGATTCATCTAACGTTTCTTTTGCTTTCTTTGGTTTTGATTCATTTTCATTATTATCTTCTATATAAAATATTACGTGCAACATTATTTTTCAGCCCTATAATATCTAATTTAATGTATATAAAACTTAAAATAAACTTACTTGAATCTTCTACTTGGTTCTCAGTTTCTACATCGTCAGCATTATCATTATCAGATTCTTCAGAATGATTTTCTAATCTTTCTTCCATTTGTGCTGCCTCTTCTGCTGCAATATTTTATTAAAATTAGAATAAATTATCGCGATTATATTTAACTATTATAAATTAAACATAAAGTTATACTTGAATATAAAGGTTTACATCTGAATGTAACCTTTATTCTTTAATTCATAACATAAAAAGTGATTTATAATGTTTAAATTCTTTATAATATTACAAATTTAAATGTGTATTAATTATTTTTAATTAAATCATATGTATAAATACTTTTATTTAAAAAAAAATGATATTCTTAAACATAGTGTTCTATTTGTAAACACTTACTGTAATCCATAACCTCCATTTCGTAAAAATACAAATTAAATTATATATGTATAAGCCTTATAAATCTATATTGTATCCTAAGTCACTAGAATTTTGTATAAACCAGAATGTACGCGTAATCCTTGTGAATAAATATAATAAATCAAATACGGCAATAAATACATTTATATATAACGGAAATTTCATGACCTTTTTGTAAATGCATGTATTGTTCTAAATTAATATTTACCAGATGACGTAGAAACATATTACTCACTGTGTTAAATAGTAAATTGCTTTTAAAAATTTTGTGTATCTTAATCTGACATTGTTTCGTAAACGTTTCCACCTATACTCGTGAAAGTACCACAATTTTTATTAGGTATTAAATTGTGTAATATACCGTACTTATATTAATAAAAAGCACATATTATTTACTTTCACTTTAGAGTAATTATTATACAATTTGCTATTATTTTTATTATTGCAAACAGTTAAATGTCTAATGAATAACAACCTGTATCTAATATTCATGATACTGACATTTCTTTTCATGTTGTTAATTGAAATTTTTTATTTCTTTTAGCATGAATGTTGAATTAACAATACTTCTATTCCATCTTATTTATTCAAATTAGTATTGCTATATAATGTTTAAAAGTAGAAGGATATTCTTAAAGGTTATTTAATTCACAAGTATTCAAATATGCTTTAAGTACAGTTGATAAATTCAAATATGTAACTATATAGCATAAAAATAAAAGACGTATGCTACACATTCGTATTTGAAGAAATTGAAGGTTCCCCCGAGTAAGTGCCATATTTTGAGAAAGTTTTTTTAAATTTTATTTTAATTCCAATACATTCCTTGATTGATTGTTACGTTAATATATCGTATATTTCAGTTTTTGGACCTACAAAAATCACATAAAAAAAGAGATAATTTCGAAACAAAACTCGAGAAATCGTTCAACGCAATTTGATAACGATACCGTTTCTTCAGTGAATAAACGAGAGGAGAGGATTATTATTGCTGGATTTGCGATAGTATTGTAAAAACACCTTGTACTAATAAGCGAAGCAACGGTGTTGTATCGAAGGTAAAATAATGAAGGTAAAATATTGGTTAAAATTTTAGTATACTTACACCTAAATTCAACATTGACGGACTCTGCCTCTTCGAGTGAAATATGTTTTTGTAAAAGAAACTGTTAGAATAGCTTACATATATATANATTTAATTTATTTAGAAGCGGAGACCGTGTTCGTGGAATACATCTCGTTCCCCAAGAAATTCACCGACACCTCTTCATGTTCGCGAATTCGATGGTTTTCCTGTTAAAATCAAGAGTTTCCACGAATTAAAGCGTTTGAAAAGGTGTAGTCCGAAAGTACAGAAAAAGAGTGCCGAATACAGGGAGCCCTTGAAGAGAGATGCATTCGGCTCACTAGAATCTTTGTTCGATCTTAAAAAACCTTTAAATTTACCGGACATATGCACATTAGCAGTCGAGTATCATCAAGAGGGGCATGTGGTACCTTTTAAATCGCAAAATTCCAAGAATTCTAAAGGTCTCGTACGTTCGCTATTTTTACAGCAAGTGGACCTTGAACCACACATTCTTGAACGGGTGTGATTTTGGTATTATTTGTATTTAAATTATGCAACAGATCAATAAGCAATTCCATAGCACATTTGGTAACGTGTTGTGTATGAAAAATGCATAGATCGTTATAAATTAACTCGAAATAATTTTGCTAGACTTATGAAGTAAGCGAATACAACGATAGACCGGAGGAAATTAAACAAGAATTAGATTTTCAACCGTTAAAATTACAAGAGATCGAAGCTTCGACACAAGAGGAAAAAGAATCATCAAAGTATGGAAAACGTATTTTATTTTCGAATTATATTTCATTAGCGCTGAGTTACTTATTAATACGTTTATTGATTATTATTCAAATTATTAATTATGAAGCATGGCTGAACCAGAGGAAGAAATTATAGAAGAGGTTGTTGAGGAAGATGAAGATATTACAGTCGTTGAAGAACCAGGAGGAGAAGAAGAAGGGGAGGCGGAACAAAAAGAAGAAGAAGAACAGTCGGAAATGATAATTGAGGAAACGGTGTTGGTACAAGAGGAAGAACGGCCTCCATTATATCCTCTCCCTCCTGGAATCGGTGAAGGTGTAATATCAATAATAAATTAACGAAAAAAAAAAAAAAAATAATACAATAAAATGTTTGAAAAAAATTGGCGAACACTTAACAAATTTATACATTGTTCAGGCATGCCAATGAAACCTGGTGGTCGACAGGAATCAATATTGAGTTCGTCTCCTTTAACCGATAGCGCGGTAATGAACGAAATGAAGAAAGCGGATCAGCGTTGCGTGCAGCTTTCAAAAGAAATCGAACAGCTAAAACAAGAAATTGCTGTGCTTTCAACTGTAAATAATTCTGCGAGACTAAGCTAAAAAATTTGGAAATTTTAGTGGGATACCGATATTTTACAAATGTTGCCTTATATTATAGAAAAAAGATTTAACGAACGAAGACACGTTGACAATTCAAGCGAAGCAGGACGAAGTGATGAGGAAGCTGTCGGAATTCGAGCAGATAACACGAAAATTACAGCGACTATTGGGATTGACCGATCTCTCGAGTACCACCTTTGCTAAGATGTTTGATATGCAACCCTTTATGAAACCTAGCGCAGTGGGTATTCTTTATTGAACAACCATAATAAGTAGCGCGGGAAAGTGTATGGAAACAAATAAATCGTAGGTCATTGCCGAAGAAGAAGAAGACGTCGAAGTAAAGGATAAAGTAGATATGGCAGATAAAAAGACCGATACGGAGTTAGAAAAGCTTAAAGAACGTTTCGACTTGCCACAAATAGAATACCCAGAAGACAAGTACGTTATAACATTGCTTCTTAGGAATGTTATTTGATATTGCACGATTACTTAATTAGACTCCCGAGAGTGATTGTATGTGGATATACCGAAGATGAAATTCCAAAGATCGTAGTAGCAGACAGTAAAAAGAAAGGAAAAGACAGATGTCTAGAAAATTTGACTGGAAAATTGACAGAGTCATTGACCATGCAGGAAAAATTGGTAATAGAAAATGCACAGCTTGAAGGTGGAAAGTAAGTTTCGTGGCATAACTTCATTTTGCATAACCGTCGATTTTATTACATTGTAGTTTTCCAATGCAGAAAAAAAAGAAAAAGAAAAAAAAAAAAAGAAAAAAGAAAATAGAAAGTCGATCAAAAAAAAAATGTGGAAACAAATCAGTTTCCTTAACGACGATTGCATAGATTGTCGTTAATGAAAATATGTCGACATAAACCATGTGATTTTACTTTTGTTATAAAAATTAATTTACTGACGTATTAGATATAAATTAGAAGAAGCATTGCTAGAAAAGGATACTGCCGTTGAAAGTCTACAGAGGAAGGTATGCGGACTACAGGCTGAAATGAGAATAGTTGTGAAGGAAAATGTGGAGTTGACACGCCAGTTAGCTTGCTTGAATCAACGAATCACTAGTCCTTGTTGTTACACCTGTCCAGGTGGGATTTCCTCAGAAATTTCAAGCCCATCTCCACTGCGTTCCATTTCATACACCACTACATTACAGCAGGACGACGATTATTGTCGGTGCAAGTGTTGTTTTCAGACCCAATTTGCTGATGCTTTATCACCAACAACAAACACTATATGCGGTATATCTTAACGAAATTTTTAACATCCTTTTTAATTTCCATCAATTTGATACTACAGAAGAATTGATACGTTTTAGTGAGATCAGATAGTCACACGTATTCACCTAGCGGAGGTGAGCTATGTTTACTACGAGATAGTAAAGCGTTTTATTCATTGGGAATTAAATATCAATCGAATATCAATATTTACAGATTCACCAAGACTCGCGGGTGGCGCATCGATAACGGGTGTTTGCAATACAAGTAGTGCTTCTTCGCAAATCGATATGTGTTGTCGAAGTCCTGCCACAGTTAAAACGCCATGCACGGGACCACCACCTCCGCCAAGGGGGACGTGTCCCGCGGAATTGGAGAACAAACTTACGGCTTATGGGAACAGTACCAAACAGCTGGTACATATTCGAAATATAATCAAATCTAATTCAATCTAATCTCTATGCTCATTTTTCTATAATTTTCATAGGAGCAACAACTGGGCAGCATGGAATGCGAAGTACGTAATATGCAAATAGAACTTGCTAACGTTCAACGAGAGCGTCAACAACTGGAACAACAACGAAAGCTACTGAAATGTACTGGTCCTTGTGCACCTTGTGGTTGTTGTCCTGCTCCGCCTCTGCCTTTGAATCATCAAAATACAACCTCAACTCCTTACGTACCACCTATACCAGTTATACAACCACCCCCTATACCTCTGCCTAAGGTATCCAATTCAAAATTTCGATTAATTTGATTGTAAAAATTGTGGCGATAAACTTTGAAGATTTATTGTCGATAAAATTGTCAAAATGTCAGAAAGAAATTTTGGACGAAATAAATGTATTTTCATAAAAGTTTCAGATATTTTCTTTTTATTAAGTGTGATATACTTGTGCAAATCATATAAGATAATTTTTCGTCGTATGCAGATGGCACCTGCTCCTTCTTCCACCTGTACTGGTCCTTGTGTAAATGCTCCTATGGTAAGATTGAACGTCAGAGAAAGATTTAACACAGACTAAAGTAGCTGTTTAATAAAAGGGCGCTAGCACATGTCCTCAGCAACAGTTACGTGACCTACGCGAACAATATGCACGTCTACAAGATGATTACAAAAACAAATTATGCGAGGTTTCGTGTTTAAGAACAGATGCAGACAAGCTGAAACAGCAATCGCGCGAAGCAATCGAAGAGAAAGAAAAATTGGAAATCAAACTGATAGATGCTCAAGAACGTTTGAAGGCAATGGAAGCTGAAAAGGATAAGTATGAAGGTGATTATCTGAAATACTCTTCAATTTCAATTCGTTTCGCCACGATGTAATTAATTTAATGATAGGTTTTAAGGAACAAATGGTAGAACAAGAGCAAACTCTAATTGTTTTTAAGCAACGTTTTCGAGAAGCTCAGGATGAACTTGAAGAATTACGATCCCTGATTCAAGATCAAGCTGCTCAGTTGGAAGATTATCGAAATAAATATTTACAGGTTTTTATTTGTATCATGTTCTCCATAATAATGGTATATACAGTATATAAATAACGATGACAAAATAGGCGCAGCAACAAGTGGAAGAACAACGACGGCAACTTGATTTAATGGAGATGGATAATGCACGGATGAATGAAAATGTGACTTTGGAAATAGGGCGAGTTAAAGTACGTAAATAATTATACGTACGAGATTGTTAAATATGTACATTTTGTTAATTCTTCGATAGAATCAATTCCAAGAGAAACTCGCAGAACTTGCACCTTTGCCGGATATTCTAAAACAAACGCAAGTTAAGCTACAAGAAGCACAGCAGATGCGTTTGGTTGCAGAACGTAACTGTGAGGATCTCTCTCGGGAGGTTATAGGTTGCAAAGATAAAATTCAGACTCTGCAAAATCAATTGGACGTGTTACGTAGCGAACATCAAGCAATTCAAGTTCGTGTTTTCACATTTTGTTCTAGGATAGAAATCTTAATCTCCTTTGAAAATTATGGATTTATAAACTGCGTACGTTTTATAGGATGAAAGAGGTCATGGTACGGGACGATTCGATGAATTAGAAAGAAAGAACACCGAACTAAGACACGACAATGAACGTATGAAGAATACGCTGGCAAGATTTGCAGAACATGAAGCGCAATTGCAGAAACGCATCGATGAAAAAATGCACGAAGTTACACAATTGACGGCAATGCTCGAACAGGTACGTTATTGCATATTTTGTTGCAAAACGTATGGTAATTTTAATGCAATTACCGCAAATATCTAAAGGTTCGAGAGGATTCTGCAAGACAAGTAGCAAGAACGAAAGAAAGATGTGAAACTGTAAGAAGGTCGATGCAAGGTCAAATTGGAGAAATGGAAAGACAATTAGCTCAATGTAGAGCTACTGCAAGAGCTGCTCAGAAAGATAGGGACGAGGTATAACATTGTTGAAAAAATGTGACTGTAAATGTTATCTATGTAAATATCCGTGATTGCGCTTATCTATTCTTTCATTACTTGCAGATTCGACAAAAAATGCAAGGTCAGATAAATAACTTAAATGAGGCGTTCGAGCAGGCTCAAGGTCGAATAAGGTCATTACAAGGTCACGTAAATTATCTGAAGACATCTTACAGCAATATATTTAAAGGACAAGGAGAGATGCCACCTGGTGTTTTACCTGGGGAGGCTGGGACAGGATTCGATTCCTGCGACTGCAATTATTAATAGGAAATTAATTAATATTTTATTGATGGAATTGTAATTTTAATGAGTCGAATGTCGTCTCACTAATCTGTTAAATTACATGTGAAATATCTATCGTCCTAGAATGTAACAAAAATTTTCTAGTTTCTGTACGTAAATATATTTATCCAGTTATAGATAAATTAAATCTATTAAAAAACAGTAAATATTACATTTGTCAATGTCGCAAAAATTGAATCATAGTACAAATGACATATCTGGTACAATGTAGCATCCTTTTTTTGTATTTATATATTTTATTTTAATAAATTGATCACGTATTCCTTATATGCAATGAAGTAGAAGAGGTAAATAAGAAATTTTGATGATAGTGCAAATTTCGACTTAAGGAAATTAAAATAGTGATCTGTACAAGGAAAAAGCACTTAGTTTAGAGTCATATATGTTTCATTAGTTCATATCCACAGAGTGAAGCATATTGAGCATATCTAAAATTGCGTCCGAGCGCGACCGCACTCTTTCCATTTCCATTCGAAATTCTTCAAGTTGAGACTCAATTCGATGCGCATATGCATGACAACACCTATAAACAGAGAAAACACCATATTCTATGTATCAAGTTTCTTATAACATCAAATATAGTTACCTATCATTGCATTGCATAGAAGTGGAACATGTAGGCTCAGATATAAAAGGGGAATGAGAAATCTTAATTTGTGGAGGACCATTTACCATATAGGGTGAACCTTTCTGTTGAAGCACATTTTTACTTAAACCAGTAGTACTATTGTTACGACAATCTCCACACCCCCTTAAAAGATCCATAAGGATTCCTCGTACCCTTTTACCACTTAATCTTCGTTGTCTCGTCTATATACAGAATAACATATGTTACATGAATATAAATATTTTTTTAAATCGAGTTTATATATTTAGTTTCATTATCTTACTTCAAGCGTTTCGTTAGATCGTTTAAGTGGAATTAGAGGTTCTTCTTCACCTTCATTTGAAATACTATGGTTACATGCATGTTTATCAGAGTTTTCGTGATTACTTATACTGTTCGAACATGATTTACACGTATAAGAAGCATCATTAACATTATTGCAACACTTTGAATGTGAATTATTATCAACCATATTTTGGAGCGAACATCGACACATCGTATGATATTTGCAAGTTACCTCGCTGATTTCGGGAGTAGCTCTCGTACCATTTTCAGGCAAATGATTATTTGATTCTGATGTAAACGTATTTTTGCAAGAATTCCTTCGAATTCCTTTACTATGAATCTTATCTTTATAAAACTTAGGACTAACATCACGTTTTTGTTTCTCATGATGTGAACCACAATTACACCCTTTACCTATGACTTCGATATGCTGTGTACAACAGGAATGTAATTTTTCTTGTGAACTTGAAGCATCTTTACATTTTGTCCATTCCTTATAACATTTTGAGGAATCACAATTTTCACAAGAAGGAATACAAGTATTTGGGCTGAAACTATTACTCATACGTCTTTTATTACTTGTATCATCAACCACAGAAGGTGATTTTATTGAATTCAATGATAAAGAATGACAACATTGAGAAATGTTAGATCTGTTAAATCGGGATGGAACTTTTGGCTTTTTGTTAGTTGAACATACGAGTGGACTTCCATTAAATCTGGTCTGCGATGTATTTTGCCAAAACTGAGACATACTTTTTTCAGACGATTTTACAAATATTTCCATGTCATCTTCATTATCGCTGGTTGATTCGTGATCTATTTCTTTACCCCAAACACTAATGGTTCCATTTATTTCAGACATCCTTACTTCAAGATTACCCAACACATATGGACCACATTCTTGAATGTTATTTTTGTCATTATCTAATTTATCCTTTGTTGGTTCTTCTGCTTGAATTAAAAAACTTCTGTTTTTACTTTTTTCATCTTCTCTGTATATGAAACATTTTACACTGTCTTCTTGATCATCTACTTCGTCAATCTTAGTTTCTGCAGGTGTAGGATCATTAATATCTTTATTAGCTGACGTATTTCCCTCTTCTTCTGGTTTTGACATTGTTTGTTCCTCAGAATATCTAAATTCTACATCAGCTGCATCAGTATTATTTTTTCTTTCAGATTCTACAGTTGTGTGAGGTATTTTAAAAGGTTGAAGAAAAGTAGAAGATCCAAGCATTTCTGTTGCTTTTCTTTTTTTGGAACTTGATGCATGGATTGGAGAATTGCATTCTAAATTTTGCGATTGATCTGTGGAATTTTCATTTGTTCGTTTTTTGCTATTTCTTGCTAAAGGACTTTCAATTTTTGTCTTACCTCGTGTTATATTCGAAAGTGTTTGCAAAATTCGAGATGAAGTAATAAATGTTCGAGACAATGGATGTGCTAATTTTCTAGGTGTAGTACCATTGCTGAGAACAATGCTATCATCCGAATTAAGAATTGGTGTCAAATCGGGTGGTTTAAGAGATATAGCTGGACTATAAGCACTATCCGCCCATTTATCACTAGAACTTGCTGTAGATGCAATACTACTAGTGGATATTTTATTTACTTCTCCCGAAGGTGTTGTATCTTGATTAGAAGTAGATTCAATAACCACATCAGTTTGTACAGCAGCAATTTTCGTTTCACTCGGTTTGCTTTTATTTTCATAGTTTGCTAAAGATTTTCTTAAAACGTCTAATTCCTGTTTCATTCTTATATTTTCTGATACTACTTTTTGATAGGCATCTCGCAAGTTATGGAATTGTGCATCTTTTTGACTAAGTTGCGCCTTAAGTTCAATTACTTCAGTATTATCGACATTCATTTTTTCAGTTGCATTAATTTTTGCAAAATTCAAATTTTCTGCTTCATCTTGCATCACGCGGATACTTTTAACACTTGCAATTTTCAAAGGACAGCTAGTGTTGCTGTTATCAATTTCTTGTGCACTAATCATTTCTGTATCATTATATACTTCACTTTCGTTCGTTTTTTCTTGTCTTTGTTCAGGTAATTCTTCTCTTTGTCCTGTATTAGAAGTACCATGTATGTATTCATCATAGCTCAATGTACGCAAATTAATAAATGCAGGTGTTGACTGATGACCATTAACTAGAGAAGATTGATTTATACTAGAAAATCTTATATTTCTATCTAAAGCATTTTGATATTCGATATGATGTGTACTAACATCTACAGAACCATTTCGTTTTTCCAATTTATCCTCCGAATTTTGCACACATTTTTCATTTTGTACATCATTGTATTCTGTATCCTTTCGAACATGTTTATATTGATTATCACTTACTTTGTTAGAAGTTTTATTATTTTCTCCATTTTCTACTAGATTTCCTGCATTATAAATTAAATTTTCACCTTCAGTTTCTTCTCGCTGTAAATCCTGAATAGCTTTTTCTGCATAATCTTTTATGGTTTTATTTGCAACTTTTGTTTTCAATTTCCCTGCATCATTGCCTATAAGCAAAAAGTAACAATTATAATTTTCTTGGTTATGTATTCATTGTCACAGAAAAATATATGGTCTTAAAACTTTATCATACAATCATATGAAAGAATGTTCTATTGTTTACTTTATTTTTGACAATTATAATCAAGATATGTATGTATTCCTCCTAAGAAAAATATTTCAATTCGTAACAATTACAATATGCAATGGACATATCTTCCAAATGAAAATATCCAAATTATAATGTAATAAAAATATTTCTTACTTATATTTTCTTCCTGATTTTTATTCATTATAAACTCTTGCTCTTTAATACGCTTTTCCATTGATTTTCTGGTTTGTTCTTTTATACCCCTTATGTACTGTTTAACTTTACTTTCCACATGTTGATACTTAAATGGTATTGTTTGCTTTTTTTGTGTAACAGGATATAACATTGCATTTTGTTGCATACCAAAATAATTATGTCTAAAAATATTTAACCTATGCCTTTTCTTATTATACAGCGTATGAGCACTATTGTTTGAAATGTTTAATTCTTGCAATGATAAACTTCTTTCTTTATGATGTTGTTTCAATCTGTTGTTTAAAATAAAATCATCTGATGCTCTGTCAAAACACTCTTGGTCATATTCTGTCTCATTATCCTCATCATCATCATTATGCAATTTCAAAGGATTTCCATCATCATCATCATCATCATCTTCATCTTCCTCATCTTCTACCATTGCATTTTCACGTTCATTTTCAAGATCCATATCATCCATATCTACACGCGTAAATTGCAATATAAATGAATATATCAAGTATTGATTCGTTATTAAATGAAATTTATATCTTGGTTACTTACCATCGCTATCTGGATATTCATCTTCCTCATCATTGTATGGATGATTAGTCTCTTCACTAGAGGACAATACATAAATACTATATCTTCCTTGATCGTCGCTAGAATAAGGACTTCGACTGTGATCTTCTTCTATTGGGGCAGTATCCTCTTGTTTTGTATTATTGACATCTGGATTTTCGCGCCTTGATGGACTAGATACACTGATATATGTTGGCATTTCTTCGTCTTCCAACATAGGTTGTTCCGTTTCATTGTTTAACATGCTTGTTTCACTTTTCGATTGTTCTTTATTATGATTTTCCGCATTCATTTTTGCTTCGGTTTCCTCCGAAGTATGTTCATTTTCTTCCGACATTTTGGAAGTTGAGACTAAACACGAAAAATCTATTACGATTATGTAAGATTATACGAGCATAAAGAGTTTAAAACAACGCGAACGTGTACTGAATATAAGCTACTTTGTTTTTTAGATATTTAACGCCTGCGACCGCACTTTTCCAACGACCGCCATTACAGCTGCCGCTGATAGCACCTGCATTTCACTCCATTCGTGAATTTTACATTTTTATCAGATAAACTTCTTTTATTGTATATTACTTTTGCAACAACTACATTTTTTAATACTACTTTTAATAGAAAAACTTTATCTTCCTATAAACTAATTAATCATATTAACACAACCTTTGCATTGCAATTAAACATATAATTATTGTGAGACTAATGACCCGCAAATACACAGGGATGTATCTTGCATTACATCTATAGGGTACTTGTTCTACATTTCTTTTCTACATCAAATCTAACTTATTGTTAGGTCTTAGTCATCATTAATACTGGTTATTAATAATAGTAATTTTAATGTACCCATGACAATTTTTCCACTAATCAAAACGATTGTTCGATTTAATTTCTTAATATATAATAATATGACTTTATCAGCTACAAAACTCTGTATACTTTTGTGAATTAAGGAAAAAGAAAAAAACAAAAATAAAAATCAGAATATTTCGAAGTATACTTCAAATAAATTTTAATTTTGAAAATTAGTATCTGTCACATGCCGCGTATACACTACTGGTCAGTTAAATCGAAGGAACGTGGAATAGAACTGTAATGTCATTTACGTTGTTTCTATGCGCAGTGAACGATATTTCTTTATAATTAAATGACACTAGCTAACAATATTCTAAAGTGATATATAATTTAAGAAAAATTAAAAAAAATATGTCTACTGAAGGTAGCAAAACTTCTGTGACCGTTGAATTTGGGTAATACAGAATCTACACTTAACCTAACTCTTCCTGACCATGACAATATAGGTATACTAAATTATTCGTTAAATGATTTCAGAGGTGGGGCAGAATTACTCTTCGACAAGAAAAAAAAGCACCAAGTAAACTTACCTGGAGATGATTGTAAGTTTTACAAATTTCCCTTCGTATAAAATCTTTATTTGTCACGTGAAATCTTATAGGGACTATAGAAAAGCTACTTTTCTGGATAAGGGATAACCTCTTAAAAGAACGACCGGAACTTTTTATACAAAAAGACACCGTGTAAGTTATGAAATCATATCATAATTCTATATCAGTCCTACAAACATTCTAAACAGTAATTCAGAATATTGCACGACTTGATCCTCTGTTCGGCACGTGCAGTTTCTCTGTGACACGCGTGTCGCACTACAAACACAATACGGTATTATTGTGTTAATCGCACTTGCCAATTCTACTGGTATGTAAAACTAAGATGGCGACTAGTGACTTCTGTGGCTCTACGCCAGAGGGCAGCACAATGCAGTTTATACAAAGAATAGACGAATTACGATGTAATTCTAATGTCCATTTACCATATATAGATTCTTTCATTTTATCGCGAACGATTGTAGATTTAATTTAATCACACTATTTATTTTGGTATTCTATCAGCTCTTTTTAATATTCAAAGTTTATTTGATATACCGAATGATTTTTAATAGTTAAAGAAATATACGTTAAATCCCTTCGTCTATAGTACCGTGTGAGACTCGTGGTAAGAATGATAAGACATAACACTGATTAGGCTCGTGGTTAATTTTCATCGGTGTGTTTGTGTTTCGGTTACGTGTTATTCTTGGCCGCATTTACACCAAGCGATTCGATGTATGACCGACTGTACTGTTGATTATGGCACGCGTTATCGGAATTTAAATTGTAGGGTAAGGGGTTAATGATAAAAATTTATATATCAATTTAATTTTATTAAAATACTCTCTTTAGACAACAAAATTCTTTTCATTGTTAAATTTTTGTTATGTTCTGCCGTAAAAATTCGTTCGATTGTTATAGTACATTTACACAATTTATACAATTTATTCATTAAATTACATTTTTTGTATAAGTAACAATGTACACGTGAACATAGTACATACACAAGTTCATAGAATATGTATTTTATGCGCATAGGCGACCAGGAATTCTAGTTCTCGTGAATGATACTGACTGGGAATTGTTGGTAAATATAAAATTATTTATTTTACTTCCAATAATACTTTCAACCGATTAGCGTCGTGTCGTTAATACCTAAGCATTTTCTTGTTATTTACTATGACTGCATGCGATCAATTTTCAATTCCTCTCTTTTCATTTTTTCCTTATCCACGAGAACCTATGAAAAGCATGCGATTCGCGTTATTCCCGTGGAGCAATAACGCGTCGATCGTAATCGAGGTGGGAGAAACTCGCATTTGCGAGCGACATCTGACAAACGTCCAGCGAAAGTATCCCGTCGCGGCTTTTTTGCCAGTCGCGTAATCGACCTATGGTGCGGTTAGTTCGGAGTACAGCTTAAAGAAGGAAAATAAGAGACCGGTTGGTGAAAGAGCGCAAATGATCTGAAGGCTTGCCACACCCACGGGAAAATTATCATTTTAAATTTGTAAATGTACAAAACGCGACCGCTATTAGACTTCGCTTCCTGAAGCACTCTCGAGTAGAGAAAGGATCCTGGAGAAACGGGCTGCGCCAGCTATGGGGGAGTAGACGCGGAAAGGATGATGGCTTCAGCCATTATTATGATAATACCGACTTTCTTGAAGCTTCGTATGCTTCGACCATACCACGGCTCCTTGTCCTTTCTTCTTTTCACTCCGTTCTCACAGTGCTTGCATGTATGTCGTGCTTTCGACGTTCCATTTTCGTCGCTTTGCTACACGTCTCCTTTCTTTTCTCTTGTTTATTCATACAGCAAAAAATTGTGCCACGTTGATAACAGCGGTTTTACCGAAATTTTCAGGGCGAGGGCAATTACAGAATAAATTCCGGCGACACGATATTGTTCATATCCACTTTACACGGAGGGTAAGAGAAAGAGAGAGAGAGAGAGGCGATGACGAGCTATGTAGGCAGCGGTCGATGAAGAGGAAATTGAAGATGACGGCCAACGATCCAGCTCGATCGCTTCGTGGCAAATGATCGTTCGCGGCGTGTTTGATTGTGTAAAAGCGGAGACGTGCGCACACGTGCACAGGGTCAGAGAATAAAATGCTCATTCGCACGACGTACGTCTGGGATGTTCCGCATAACGACTATGATATTACGGCTGACACTTTGGCCGTTTTCCAAGGATCCCCGTATTATTGTCCCCCTCTTCCTTACCATCCAGTCTTTTCTCGCTACATAGCCAATGGGCCATATCCTGTTCCTCGTTTCTGCTAGCAGAGACGCGACTCGTCTAACGTCGGTACTTAACTCTTACCATTTTCGCGCTCGTACACAGTTTTCCGTGCATTACTTGGTAATTAACGTCGAGGAAGACGGAGCAAGGGAAGGGAAGGTAATGTAACTTCGACTAGCAAAGTTTAGTTTACATAGCTTCTTCTCTCGAAACTTGCTCTTTCGGTGACACGATCAAAAAAAAAAAAAAGAAAAAAGATATAAAGAAGAGAACGGAATTAGCTTCCAGCAGCTGCGTTGGAAAATTAGTTTCGATACGGGAACAGAGATTGCGCGCGTGCGTCGTGATCAGTTCGCTTCGAGATTTAGTTGTTGGTCCCTGGAAGCTCTATTAAAAGTAACGATCGTGCTTCAACTTCATAGAGGGAAGAGAGAAAGATAAGTAGAGAAGGAGAGCGAAGGGGATCTTTTCATGGGAAAAATGAGAAAACTTCGGTGAACTTGCTCTTCTGTATAATTAATTACCGGCGGTAGTAGTTCTTTACGGTACACGATAAAGATCGTATCGAAGGTTTTTCAACTTGCACGACCGAGTGAAGTTAATCAAACCTGCTGCTCGCTGCCGCGATGTCTGCGATTCCCCTTTCGTTCATCGATCGACCGTGCTTTCAGTATCGTTCCCTGTGTTCCGTTTAATATGATCCGTGAGCGCAGCGACGCGTCTCTGAACTAGATTTGCGCGATATCAGCGCCAATCAGCCGTCGATAAAGGTCGGTAGGCGAGTCGCTTCACCATATAATAAACTAACGAGAAACAACGCCGCCAATTAATCACCGGCCCGCATTGCGCGATGAAATTCAACGAAAACGGTCTAACGAGCATCGACTTCTCCAACGGGCAGCCAATCGATATTACGGCTCGCCAAATTCCCAGCTAGCCGGACGTAAATTGCAAGCGAGCAAGTTCCACGAGTAGTACAAACCACGTGACCATTTTTGATACTCCATCTCTTTGCTCCCGTTAAAACTTACCGTTTGCTCCTAAGGTAACGCGGGAATAAAACTGTATTAACCATTTGAGCGTCGCGGTTCATTATTAAAAGTCTGTTCCACGGTGGCGCTAATTTCGTAACGAAACACGCGTAAATATAAGGGATGTTGTGTTAAAGACCGTATTCACTATAGGACAGGCTGAGGTAGGAATGCATATAAACCGGAAGTGGACTAACGTGATGAATTAATTCTAGATTTAACACGACCTACAAATCTAGATATATGACATAAACATTGAGATATACAAGAGATTTATTACTATTCCGAATCGTTCCTGCTGTGAACTGACTTTGATTGCGACGCGTAATTGCGTAAGAGGTTGAAGTTATTATAATTTTATTATTACACGTTAGTACGAATTGTTACAGTTTTATTCCTATATGTCCCTATATATGGAAGTAAAATTCTTTAACGAGTCTATAATGCACACGAGTAAATTGTTATTGATAAATCAGCACGTGAAGCGTATTTCATTATTTTCGACGTTCATCTAGTTTTCAACTCATTAATCCAAGGCTCGAGAGGCTCGACGCGTTTTCCTGGTTATTTTCCACCTTTCATTTGTCTTCCCTTTTTACGGTTTAACGTTAGCGTAAGTGCATTTGTGTGTCGTTTGTGCCTCTGCGTGGGTGTATTTTGCGCACGAATACAATGCATTTTCGAGGCGTGGAGACGCGAAACGCAACCCCCTGTGAAACCAAGTGTCCCGATCGCTAATGGTTCGGCAGGGTTGGATGGTCCAGTGATTAATTGTGTCAGCCATGATTACATTACAGAGGACGCAGATCCACTATATTATATACGATCGTGCATGCGTGTATCTCGCGACCGGTCCGTAACACGTGCGTCGAACGCACTTGTGCGTGTTAGGCGGATGTCGGAGGAGTACCAGCGTATCCGCCTCTCTAACTAACTGGTCGCGTCGTAGAAACGCGCCGGCATGACGTTCGACGACACTGCTAATTTCGAATTTTGCATCGTCTACACAGGCACAGGTATTAATTACCTATGTTACGTGTACCTAATTCTCATTGTCTAACATTTACCGAGTATAATATACTCGAAGGTATCATCCAACTTTTAGCTAATTTGTACCTAGTTCGAACTTCAATTTTTGTATAATAATATTTATTTTGGAATCTTCGAAAATAATAAATTACCGTTGTTAGATGTTCCATATCGATAGTAGAATTCTAATGAACCTTCCGGAGATGTGTTATTTGTATTATCTATAACGGATGAAAAATTCTAAAAAATAATAAATCACGTCAAATGGTTAGATGTGCCGTATAGATAGTGCACTTTTAATTAATGTTCGAGAAAATGGTTAATGCAATGGCTATGTAAATTTTCGTAACACGGTTAATCCTTCAGGCGCTGTTGACTTTTTCAATTTTCTCGTAAAAGAACACGATTTAATTTCATAAGACTATTTGATAAGAATGGAAAACCTCATTTATCTTTTGTGGCTTAACATTCATCGAAGAAATTCTGACCGTCTATGTGTTTAATTGCTTTTAATTGACTAGTATACTCGATGAAAACCAAGTGCATTCTGCTGCATAAAAGAAAAAATATTAGCTCTCCTTTCGAAAACGAGAATATCTTCCCTAGTTAGACATGTTACATTTCGAGAAGGTGAAAAGTTCTGTCACGTTCTTCACGGGCCAATAACCGGGCACAGTTAAGCGACCGAAATGAAGAAGAAAGCGAAGTAATGGAAGAAAGAGCACTTACTCGACCGATGTAATTCGTTGCTCGATATTCAAGCTAATTCCGATAGCCACGGATCGAGTCGATATTAATCTCCTTATCGTGGCTGTGGCATAAATAAACGTTCGTGGGCCGGTGGCCGATAACAATTTGCCGTCGTATTACCTTAACGAGTCCCAAGTTGTGGAAAAAACGATGGCAGCGGGACGAAGAAGTAATTACAGAGGGAGCGGAAGTCTTAACGTCGATTCATTTGTGACCGGTCTCATTAGCGGCTTAATTTCCTGCGAGTTCGTTCCAGCGTACCTTCGGCGAAATTTTCGAAACGTCTCGATGCCAGCCGGGTGTTACAGCTACGGTACCGTGTCTTTGACCTGTCGAAGAAATTAGTGACGGGACGCGAATCCCTTCGGAATTAGGCTCTGGCCAACCCGGCCGGATGTTCTCCAAGATGAGATCGGTGGCCGGAATTAAAGTTTCGCGTCGGGCCGCTTAACGGTTGTTTCACTTTGGAAACGTGCGCATAATTTCTGTTATCTCCGCGCTGCCACGAAATATAAAATAATAAAGGGCAGAGCGAACCAAGCGGCCGAGAACTTCGGCCATTACAATGAAACAGTTCCGCGCAAACGCGTCTTCAACTTTTAACGGCTCGCCCCCGTTTCTTTTGTCCCCGTCTCCTGCTTCCTCGCCCATTCGGCTGTGCAGCCCCTTCTGCTGCTCATTTCCCTTCCCGATCGCGAATTTATTTCTCCCGGCGAACGTATTCAATTGTATTCGGAAAGGGAATCGGCCAGAAGGGGGATAAAAAATAATTGCCTAGGAGTATCCGTATTGGCTTGTAACGAGATTCAGATACTCGATAACTTTTAACTTTTCCCTCCTGCTTCCTATCTCTTCGTTCCGTGCACGTGTATCCGTGTAGCGTGTGACGGAACCATGGCAGATTCGGAATTCTCGCGAATTGATCCGATTAACCGACGCGAATTAACGCGAATTTTGCATAGATATCGTGAAATATTTCCTTTCTTGATAATATAGAATCGAAACGGATATAGGTTATTCTTTTTTCGGTAAAAATTGTACGCATTCGCGTATGAAATAGACGCGTCGAAATAGCAGGACATTAACACTAGAACTACCTAAATATGTTAATCACGGTTCGAAAAGAAACATTATATGTTTTCAGTAGTTGCAAAAAGAAAAATTCTGAGAACAGTCATTTTGACTGAGCTAGTAGTTCTAGTGTTAATATAACAATCACATATGTCTGACTAGTGGCGGATTTATCCTACTTAAACGCTTACAAGCAGTAGAGGATTTATTCTAGTCAAACATGCCTCATCAACGGCGGATCTATATTCCTGCCTGACCGGCGGTGCACTTATATCACTTGAGCGACCAATTCGGCACATGTACTACTTGCCAGACTAAGTGCGTATTTATACTTAAATTACGTCTGACCACTTTCACAGTTGACTGTCCCCTTTCAGGCACGTCAAGCCAATGACTGACCCATTCTACTTGAAAAATATTCCTTGAAACGAAAATATATTCCGCTCGATTATTAGAAAAGTAACAACCCCTCGCCTCGAAAATCGAATTCGGTTTACAACCGCGCGATTCCGAGGTTACCCGAGAAAGCCCGGAAATCATAGCGAGCACCACGCACATACGCACACGGACACGCAACGTCCACACGTCCTTTTTCTCCCGTTGGAAATTACTAAGTGCTTAGCCGCATAATT
The DNA here is from genome assembly GCA_002201625.1 of Euglossa dilemma. NCBI lineage: Eukaryota > Metazoa > Arthropoda > Insecta > Hymenoptera > Apidae > Euglossa > Euglossa dilemma. Next base: position 473,453 of record NIJG01000011.1, read on the forward strand.
ACATTCAGCCAGTCCCCGGCGAGCACCATATTTATTTCAGTTTACCGCCGTCTCGCCATTAAGGTACTAATCCACTTAATTTCTTCCCAGCCCCGGCGCTAGGACGCCGCGCTCTGTTTTTTGTATTCCGATGCCTGGCCGTTGCGCGCAGGTACATCGCAATTAACTCGCAACCGAAATAAAGCCCGCAAAATCCTGTTCCCTCTGCCTTTTCCCGCTCCCCCCCTCTCGGAATAAACCGTTGCCGAATAAGAACGTAACGCGTTAAGTGTCGCGACACGGTGCTAGGACCCGTTTGCGGCAAAGGACCTTTTTAAGCCGCCGCCTGCAGCCCGTTAAAATGATTAATTTTACACCGTGATTACGCGGTTGAAAAACACAGCGACCGTCTCGGTTCATCGGTATCCGGGGTTCCTCTAATATTTCACCGTACCCTGATAATTTGCGCAACGGCGAATCCGTTATCGATTTGCCGGGGCAAAGTGGCTGTAAGTAGTTCGTGGCCGTGCATGGTCGGACGCGGCGGTGTCAGAGAGCGAGGGTGGATTTTTGAAGGGTCGGGGCCGCTTTAAAATTGCAAGCTCGTTGCCAGCCGAACGACGCTATCCATAGTCACGTAGGTTCGTATTTCCCTGCCGATCGGTTGCAGCGTAATCGAGCACACCGGGGCCCGGCTGATCGGCTCTCGCAGCCCCTTCCGGCCGTGGAAAACCGACCGAATTCTCGCCCGGATAACACCTGCCGTTTGCATTTGGCTCCCATGCCAAAGTCATCTCCGGAGAGGCGAGCCTCATCGGCCTGCGTCGCTTTTTCACTCGCCTGGTCGCGCTTGCTTGGCCACCCCCCGATCCTCGCGGAGTCCCTCTTCTTCCTTCTCGCAGCACCCTTTCCGCTTCCCTCGTGCCAATGTCTCCGAGACGCTGGCCATCAGCATAAAACGCGCGGTTTTATGAGCCGTAGCGAGTAGACGGCCGCGTGTTACATCTTCCTCAAATGATCCCCCTCGTTGCCGCTCCGCCGCAATCGTCCTCGCCGCTGTATTTCCTCGGCTTCATCGCCGGGCTTTTCTACGACGTGGCCGTTGTTACTCGCAGCCTTCCTCGCGTACTCCCACCTCTTCCTTTCCATGTGTCAGACGTTTGTAACTTTTTTTACTGCTAGGACGCTTCGCGCTTGAGTTTCGTGGGTATGTAGCTCGGCCACGCGGTCCTTCGGCTGATTATCTCACTTCCGAGTGATAACGCGTCCTTCTTTTCTTCCAGATTCGATCTCGAGTTGAAGTCCAGTTCATCGTGTTATAGAATCGAAATATTTTATCAATCGAATTAATTTTGGGTCCTATGGGTGTCAAAAATACGAATATCACGCGTTTCAAAGCGGAAATATTTTGTTTCGAAACTATTGGACTAATTTTGGATTCCTTGGGTGCTATAAATTTTGGAAATCGTGCAGTTCAGGATCGATATATTTTCTTCAGAGTATTTCAATCGTGGTGATTGTAATTTCGATACTGATACGACAAAGTGACGAATCGAATCATCGTGGCTAGGTTGTTACGGATATTCATGAGAACGGGGTTTTATTAGGCGATTACACGGTCGTCCCGGAACAGGACGATAATCCTGATATAAAAATTATGCATACGGTAATGATCCCGCGTGACGGGTGTACTCTCGCAGTAAATCGTGCTTTTATAGGGTTACCGCTACAATATCACGGGGAATTATTTGACCAACGGGTTTACGGGAGTCGTAAAACAGGGCCCCGACACATGGCGCGTAAACTCGACTTAATTCGACCTATAAAGAAAATCGTTTACCTCGAGTACACCGAGCGAATCTGTTTTCTTTTTGCTCGCCACCGGTTTCGTCGTTTGTCACGGGAAATAGGAAGCTTCAGCGAATCTCGCGATACTCGTAGATGAAACGATCATTTCCATTTCGAAATCGAGCAACACGAAAGAAGGGAGGAAAACATTTCCAAAAATGAAGATCCACCTACTACCATCGCGTAACAAATCAACGACGATAATTTCATCCTATCGAGATATTCTTTCATCGTTTACTCGATAAGCAAACTCGAGGCGCAAGTGGTCACTTTCTTTCTTGCAGCCTCTCCGAAAAGATTCTCGCTGTGCACGGCGAAATCTTAAAAAATTGGACGCAATTAGGAGTTAAAGGAACCAAGTGCTGATCGAGAGCGTGGTGTTTACCAAGGGTTGGTTTGAAAGCCGGGATAAAGCTCGGTGGATGGTAATAACGCTTCACCTGTGTGCACGGCCACGAGGAATCGCCTGCCGCTTATCGGGGTGGAAGGGAAAGTAGAATAGCAGGGTGGAGATGAACGGAGCGGGGCGAGGGTAGAGGAGAAGGAGAAGAAAAAGAAAATTCCTTCCCCCAATATCTTTCGATCTCCCGTCGAATGCACAACCCTGGCAAATTGGAAGGAATATACTCTTCCCCTCGACGGCTGTGCCGAGAGCGAGAGGGAAGGCAGGCAGCGAGGTGGACAGGGGGCGCAGAGGGGTCGAGGCTGGATTGCACAATGCACGAGATTTCGTCCAGTCCATCGGGAGTCCCATCGCGTCCCCATAGGCAGCTATTAGGGCGTGGGGTTGCCGGCAGTCCCGCAGGATGGCTGGATAGCTGGATGGTTTGGAAAGCCGAGAAGGGACGAGGAAGGTGGATAATTTGTCCGGCATCTACCTCCTCACCCTCTGCCGCTGTCTCCTTGTGCCGTTCGTTCCCCTTCGGGCTTCGTAGGTAGCCAAAAGAACAGGGACAACTGCGCGACGCTGACCCGAATCTCAACGAGGTGTCTACATACGTCTATTTTCGTTATCTACTCCGGAAAACTCGGACAACGCGCGATTCTGGCTGGTTCAGGCTGGTCGGGACATGAGCAAGGGCTGCGGAGGAAATCCTCTTAGCTCGTCATGGGGAGGCAAATGCGCGACGTTTACCGATGTGTCGTTTTAAAGCGCTTTCTAGCCGAGGTTTATGGGGAAGAGACAGAGCGAGGTCCCGCGGGCCGAGGTAAGGACACTCTGCAAAGGTTTATGGAGAAGAGAATTAGGAGAAGAGGAATAGGAGCGAAAAAGCAAGTTACGGCCAAAGCCATCAAGCTGACTTCTTACTTTGGTAATACCCTTCTAGTGGCTGCTTTCATATAACTGCGTCTCCTGCGTGGCTTCTGCACGGGGGTTGCTTCGTTCCTGACTGCCGGGGAGTAGGGTGGCAAATGGCACCGAAGAGAAAGAGGCCACGATGGATGAAGAGAGAGGGAGAGAGAGGGAAGCGGGAAGGACAGGAGTATCTAGCAATTTGTATGTACAGTAAGCCTCTGTAATTGCCAGACCACCTATCTACCCCCGCGAACGCGCGCACCGAGACCCCTCCATGTTTCTCCTCTCTCCCGATTTACATATTATAATTTATAGGTCAAAGATATCGGCCCGACTGCGATCCTGTCGACGTTGTTGTACTCTCTGGAGGGACGCGGCCATGACAACGCGATTTTTGATGATAATTCCGTTTTAATGATCCGAGCACCGAGAGAACGAATTCGCTCTGCGCGTAACTTTTTAATCGAAAATCGCGCGGCGTTGTTTCCGATTAATTTGAAAATCAAAGAACGCTAAACTGGATCGACGGACGCGGTGCATTCGTTCACTCTTTCCCTGGTTCTCTGGGGCCTTCCGGATCACGTGAAAACGTTATTTTGCAGCACGTTATAGCTAAATAATAACAGAGTGCGGTTAATTCACCGTGAATTGGTGACAAAATTTTCTCTCGGCTATTCGACCATGTTCGAAATGTTACGCGAAGCTCCGTGGATGACGAGACGAAATACTTCGTCGCTTGATACGGACGCTATACGAATGATGTTCCAGTGGTAAAACACGGTGCACTCGGTGATAAAATCTAAGTGTTTAAGAAACGGCGGAGCGAATGAAGATGTACGAGCCGAGGGTATTAGGATACGGCGAGAAAGAGAGAAAGGGGGCCGAGAGAAGGAAGGGTAGCTTTCACCGAGGGGTAACTAAAACGTACTTAGCTGCGGGGTTAAAAGGTGGAGAGTCATCGCGTGATCGTGGAACGTTATCCTAAAGCACATAACCCAGCCACCGGAGAAACAATCCGAAGGAAAAGGAAGGGTCGGTTTTCTCCGTAGGATCAAACAACCCTTAGCGTAACGGGGATCCGCGATGATTCTCCATTTAGATATAGTTACATTTAATTTCCCAATGTCTTATAGGCACGCGATAGCAAATGAATTGATCATCATCTTAAGTACCCTTGATACCATCGGCCTTCGAACTTGGCCCCTGAAATCATTTCCTCGTTCTTTTCGCTCGTGTCTGGAAATCGACTTACCGATTCCTCATACGTGGAATAACCGTTATAACTCACTCGAATCTGTACGATACCTTCGAAATATTTATGACAGAACTTTGAAGAAAGTTACCAAGAAAGGGTCTTCCTGATATAATTGTTACTGCAATAACGAGAAGAAGGAGAAATAAAATTCTACAAAAATTCTAGGATTTCTTCGAGTTTCGAAAGGATCGAACGATGCAACGATACGAAATGAAATTAACATTGAACACGTCGGAATAATACAAATTTCATTGTCGCGTGAGAACGTCTGTCTTGCGGGTTCCTTCGGCGACTTGTACGTTAATCCGCCGTTAAACGGAAGGAATATTCATCGCGACGTCCGTATGTAGATGGTACAGTTCGGACAAATATGACGGAATAATGGAAATGTTTGTTTTAATTAGAACGCCGCAGAGAATACGTCTGGTTTTTAGGTATGGGATATTAATGAGCGTATTCGACGAGCGGAATTGTCGGTGGAGAACTTTTGGCACGAGTTACGGTTTAACGACGCAACTACGTCGATGTTAACGGCCGTACGCCTCCATTTCGGTACTTTATTGCGATTCTTATTTATCTGTCCGTGTTATTTGTGCCCGGTCTGGCAGTGCCACCCCTGCCGGGAATCGCGGACGAAATAGCGCGGGGAATAAACGCCACTCGAATGGTTCGGTATGCAACGACGAGACGGGTAGCTGGAGATGAATACGATCGCGTGTAAAACGTGTCTTCGACGAGAGAGCAGAGAGGGAGAGGGGTGGGAAAAATGAGCCCGATCCTGGAAAATAATTCAACAACGCGAGATATAAAGCGGCGGGAAAATACGACAAATGACAGGGAAAGGAAGAGGGGTGCGGGCGTAGGCATGCAATTCCGTGGAAACACGGCCACGAAATTCCGTGGAACAGGCTGGAATAGAAACTTATTATTCCTTTGGATCGAGCCCGCACGAAATTCATATGGCACACCGCGAAAGTGCCGAGAAATATTAAGCAGCTCCCCGTATAAGCAGCCGGATTCTAGGTATACGCACGTACGTGTGAAAGAATATGTGCTGAGGAAAGGTTTTATCCGGCACGGTGAAATCGATCATCCGCCTCATGGACGTAATACTATTGAAAAATTGCGATGGAATCTTTTGTGTGCACGGTAAGAGCGCGGAACAATCGTAAATACGAGTGGAATAATAAAAACGAGAAGGAAATTCCGTCTCATATCGACGAGCCCGGTATGAATATAGTTATGCTTGGTTAAATTCCGCCGAAATTTCCAAGGTTAAATTTACATGCGGTCTTTCACGCCCCGGGATCAGCGAAACCCGATGCAGTTGCCGGGAAGAGATAATACTATCTTAATATTCAAACGCGCGGTAAAGAAAATTTTATCTTCCTGAAAGTAATATCAATGACTCGCTGGAATTTTCCTGATTAAAACGAGTCGAAAGGCTAGATAAATCTACTTTTAACTCGAAGAATTCACAATTTCTGCGAAGACAACGTTCGAATTGGGCAAAGTAAAATTTTTCCTAAATTTCCTAGGAAAAGAAACTATCCTAATTTCCTGATTAAAACGAGTCGAAAAACTAGATAAATTTGCCTTTAACTCGAAGAATCCACAATTTTAGACAACGTTAGAATTGGGAAAAATAAAATTTTCCCTAAATTTCCAAGGAAAAGAAACTATCCTAATTTCCTGATTAAAACGAGTCGAAAGGCTAGAAAAATCTGTCTTTAACTCGAAGAATCCACAATTTCTGCGAAGACAACGTTAGAATTGGGAAAAGTAAAATTTTCCCTAAGTTTCCTAGAAGAAGAAGCTATCTTGGTGGCGAGAGTTAAGTTCTGATACGCGAATTTGGTCGAATTCCACCGTAAATAATACTCTTTAGCCCGATTCGGAACGTCTTATGGTTATTACCGAGATAGGTCGTTACGGGGGGAACGGGTACTCGTAGAGAGCCTGGCGATATTAGAGGTGTTAGAGAATTTGAAAAGTCATCTCGTAAACAAGAATGTAACAGTGGGTCCTGCCAGGGAGCAGCCGGGACGTCGTTCTGGATATTCCGGGCATGGGTGTAACATTGAATATGCATTAGCGTCAGTACGTCGATGGTTGCAGCGGCGAAGAAGGGATGAACGGAGTCGACGGTGACTCACATTGTGACCGGAATAAGCAAACTATCCTTTAAGGTTCTCCCCCTTGTTCGACGAGGGGGCTTTCCGCGCCCGTTGCCGATGCGACAGCACGACGAAGATCCTCGATTGAATTATCGTAATCACGCGTTTCCTTCGGCGGCCCTTTTCTTCCTTCCAATCTCATTTACGCTCCGCGAGGGAGGAAGACGGACTCCGTGAGGTGACTACTCGAGAATTACGCGAAATCAGGCTCCTCGGGTCCAAGGTCTGACTCGGCCAGGTCCCCGGTAATTGCTGAAATACAAATTCATTCGTTTCACTCTGCTACGTGTATCGCGTAACGTTGATCCGAAGTCAGGTATGATTTTATTTCTTTCATCGACTATATCGATATCGATATCAGATTTGTAACTTTGAAATTTCACACAGCAACTACGGTGTACGAAATCATGGAGTGCAGAACTTTTTCTTAGAATACACGTATACATGTGTATCGGTAATATCCAACGGAATGCTCGTACGTACATGCGTAATCGTAAAGGTATCGTTTGGCGTAATGATAAATTATTCCGAGGCCGTTCGTTAATTCGTGTCATCAATAGCGTATAATTAGGATAGTGTGTTGATGGGGCCGTAGGTAGCAGCGAAGGGAGCCAAGAGAGGGAGAGATAGGTTGGGGGAGCATAAAGGAGTTAAGCCACAACGCATCAGGCTCACACGTGGGCGTGCGTGATAACGAAGCTTACCATCGCGATCGACGAGTGTGTCTTGGCACGTGCATGTGCATACAACACGTGCGCTCGTAGACGTAGTAGACGGACGCGTGGGTGGTTCAGGGTGGAGCCTCGAAGTTTGATATTACCCTGGCAAGTGTCCATGGCAATCTTATAACTCAAGTGCTCACTACCTATAATGCGTGAAGCGTACTCTCGTGCACGTGCACGCACACGCGATGCTCGCGAGTATGGGTGCGACCTAATACGAGTATTGTCTGTGCGCATCGACCTTTCTCCGTATGGCAACGCGCATTTAGATTGCGCGGTCAGAGTTCTCGTAATACTTTTGGCAGCTGTACGTTCCGGCCGAGTTAAGTTTAAGTTTAATTAACGTGCCACATCGGATTCGTTTGCAATCGTGCGCCCTTTAAATTGTCATGGTATTACCGTGCCGGAATCGCGATAGGAATCGCACATGGCAACCGACTGCCTGTTCGAAATTTCAAAACGAGCCAGCGCGTTTCATTCTCTTTCCGCGCTAGCACGTTATTAGCTCGTCACGATGGATCATTTTTTTCAAGGCGAGTTAACTAGTTTCGCGGTTTCTCCACCGGCAGATTTCACTGGCTCGTGTGTACCGCTGCTTTTAAACACGACCGAGTAACAATGGATAGAATACTCGTAAATATTAATGCCGGAATTTTACTGGCAGTTATGTAAAGGAGATGATTTATTAATATTCATTTCGGCGTAAATGCGAGGAAATTAATGAGCTACGCGAAACATTTTGTGCCTCGTCACAAATTTACGCGATACTTTCGGGTTCTAAATCATCGGGGTTCCGTGATCGATGGTTGGCGCGCTTCTATCCAACGTGGATGCATAATTCGTTCCAATTGCGCATCAATGGCGCCACCCGGTTTTACCATCGTAAGTTCGTACGTTTTTTACGTGTCATTATCAAATTTCTATGTATCGCGCGTCATTTTTCCTTCAACGAGACATTAAAACAGATCGTTCCGGGTGTTATTCTTAACAATAATTGCGAATCGAGTCGCGACCTAAGACTAATTTTTTTGTTCCTATATTTCGCAACAAGCACCGTTCAGAAGTTCGCGTCGTGGATCTTTGTTCATGAAATCGGATCTTGATGGGCGTATAGCAGCGTAAAAGTGCGTTTTAGTTATGTATTTATGACAGAATGTAACAAACCACGATTACGAGAGACTCCACGATCCACGGAGACTCTTAACGTTGGCTTTGATCGTCTTACAACGAGCAACAGGTTCTTCATGTTTATATTTCTCCGGTACGTTACGAATAATACACGAGTCATGAAACTCCGCGTGCGTTTCTTTGTTGCTCCAAGCGCACTGGCTGAACGGAATTTAATTCAACGAGGTATTTTAGAGACATCAATCTTCAATCGTAACCTCCTTGCAAATAACAAACTTGTTCGATGGAACGCTTATAAAGCTACTCGTTTTCCATTGTGTTTCTATCTCGCATACACTTCCAACTTGCCAGATATTTCCCGTTTTATATCCGGATATGAAACTTTTGCGTTTCCTTGACGGATAGAAAAGTCTACTAGGTTAGAGGTACTCGCATTATTCCAAGAGAAAACCGAACTCGTGGACATAGAAACTCATTCTTTTTCTCGTTTGTTACCGTTATTATTTCCCAACGTTCGCACGCTCTGTTCCAATGTTTCCCATCGAAAATGAAAAGAAAGAGCCGCGATTCTATCCGCTGTGCCTGGAAAAATGTAGAGAAAGATACCGTATTTCAAACAATAGAATAACGTTTCACTTGGCGACTACTTGCATTCGGGATACTGCACGCAAGGAACTTTCCTTTGGATACCGCGTGGCTTTCGCAGTTGTTTGCTTAAGAATACCCTTAAAATTTCCTCCAAGTTCAACGCAAACTTTCTCATTGTTAAGTTTGAAATAAGGATATCGTTAGAGGTAACTCCAACTTATTTCGTACACACGCTGTCCGCGTGGGACAGGGACGAAGATTAGAGCGTGGGCGGAGGGAAGCGGCGGGAAAGGAAAAATAGTTTTATTGCCAGGCTCAGTGCCAGGGAACCGTGTAAACCTAGCTGCGCCGTCTCATTATAATAAACCGCGAGAACCACTATGACTTACATTGCAAACTGTTCCCGGCGTTAGATAGTCGTTAGGGTCTTTTCTGCGACTCATCGACGTTTCCTAAAACTTATCATATATTTTTAGCTTTAATTTGCAAAATTTTCTCACATATCTTTAGCTTTAATTTGCAAAATTTTCTCGCATATCTTTAGCTTTAATTTGCAAAATTTTCTCGCATATTTTTAGCTTTAATTTGCAAAATTTTCTCACATATTTTTAGCTTCAATTTGCAAAATATTGCTCATATTTTTCGATATCTTTCGAATATTACGATCAATAGTCCTGAAATTTTTGAACGAGACAGATACACTAAAATTAGATATTTTTTTCAATCATAGTGGTTCCCGATTAAATCGTAGCGTAGGGTTAACCGAAATAGATTTTCGCCTGGGATTTAGATTTGGCAGGCAGCCCCGCTGACAACTAGAACACATTATCGGAAGCGTTAATGTTTATAAAGTTCTCTCCTCGGTTCGGCGATACGGTTACCGGGTACGTCTTCCTTGGAAGTTCGATGCGAACGCGTGGCAAGAAACCTTTTAGTTCGTAAATTCCCGTAACTTCCAAATAACCGCAACTTCCCGCGAATTCCTACACAGGGTGCGCAGGAACTGTTCAAAGTTTCCGAGTCGAAAATTGGTAGAACATTTCCCCGACATTTCAATTAAACGTTCCAATTGCTTTGTCTACCAGTCGTATAACTACACGTGATATAACAAACGTGTAATTCATCTCGCGACATCGTTTCGTAGCAAATGCAAACACGAATTAAAAACAGTCACGATTATTTCCTCTAAAAGATATATTAAAAAAGAAGAAAGTAGATTGTATTAAAAAAGGAAGAAAGTCTATGCTAACTACAGGTTTAAAAAGCTCAGAAAAGTTAGGTACTATACCTGGGTATTATTTCCAGGAAATAAATTGCAGAGTAAGGGGTTGGTCCACAAACAGAATGTCTCTAATCGGTGTTCCTGTTAGCCTGACTCTTCCCTTGCGGTTTTAGCTGAATTTGAGCTGGCCGAGCGATGGAAGGCGCAAGGTAGATAGCGAAGATAAGGTGGATTGAAACTCAAGGTGTTGGGCGAACAGGTTGAAGTGGTATCGAGGGTGTTGCTAGGCTACTAGCCTGGCTCCACAGATGAGAAGTTAGGCATTGGGCCTTAGCGTGTGTACCTTCGATAGCAGGAAAGGCTCGAATCGCGGTACACCTCAAACGTTGCCTTCCTTCTTTGCCAGCCGACCTTAGGTCTTAATTTTCTTCTCATTTCCGTCCTGTTTCCGGTGTTCATTGCCACCACTCTCGCTTCGCCGCCTTGTGCTTTTAATTCCCTCGGTTTGGCCACGGTTTCCTATTCCACGAGAAAGTTTATAGGTATCCTTTAGCAGCCCATCTTCTGCTGTTGCGAATTTCTTTAATTCTCTACTTTAAATATTTTTTTAATTCCTCGACACGATTTTCCATTTTATTACTATTTTAAGAATACCTAAGGTAGGATAACAGGAGTAACGGTACAGTTTCTGTGATTCTATTTGACCTGTTTGTTACTCGGAAAGGTTCTTACGCGAAAGATCACTGGGCGATGGTAGTAGTAAGTGAGAAAGATCATGTTCATTGGGATAATGGATGTTGGAAGTTTGAGTGGTTGTAGAACGATTGGGTTAGGTTACGGATTATTTGATCAAATGAAACGAACCTTAGCATTTTAACTAGGGGTAGGTAGAAACTTCTCGAAATTTCGAAACTCGAAACTTTCCTGGGTTCGGAGGGATTTCCAAGTTCCGAAGCTTCCAGGAACCTATACCTAATTTTATTCCTGCATAAACAAAATTCTGCTTGTTACGAGGGAAATTCTGATTGACCATACTTTCCAATTATAATCTGCAAGTTAGGAAGGTACAATCGTTATTTGCAAATTGCAGAATCTTTGCTGTTGCTACGACAGAGTAAGTACGAAATAAAAAGCACATATATACAGAGCTGTAGAAGATGAAAGAAATTATAATCCACCATATCTTTCGTTACGATCGCTCTGAAGGGAATCTTTGTCATCATAGTACAGGAAAGGATGAAGAAAAAGTAAGAACCAAAGATACCAGCGATCTCACAAGGGTTAATACCCTGCGTATACCCCGAGGAAATGTGTCTTATCAAGGAAACAGCTTGATAGGGTGCTTGCATCGGAACAGTGGATCATTTAGTCGCGCTTCCCGCTGGCGTTAACAGCCTCTTTGCTTAGCTCATTTATCCCGAATGTTCACAAATTGATCGCGATACATTCGGTTAACAGCTGGCCCCTATACAGGCAGCGTGGCGTAGAACACCACTCTGGTTTCGACAACGATAACCAACAGGGAACCCCTTCGACCCGTGCGGCAACCCGATAGATATACCCGCGATCCGTTATGCCCGCCCCTCTTGTTTCGACGTTGCGGTTGCATTAAAACAACCTGTTACCTACGAACAGGTAACTCCTATCCTAGTTTTCTAATAACGAAAAACGACCAGCCGGTTAACGAGGGAAATTACACGGCTTGTCGTGTAGCGACGATCGTCTCGTTGGTACCAGCAAGGCTACCTTGGGACACGTTTCGAATAGGCTCCTCAGCGTCCTGCTATCACGACTGGCTTAACGGTATTATAGCTCCCCCTCAGCGAAATAGTGCATTCAAGTCTTTATCTGCACTCACTGTGTTGAAAGCAATGATTGTTAAAGTCAATGAATGATAAAACAGTAATTGACATCGGTAGAAAGATTAGGAAAATTTGTCGCATATGAGAAATTATTTCATGAGGATATTTGAGGGATAAAATCTAAAGCTCGAGGAAAAATAAAATTTCAACGAATAGGAAAGTAACATGTAGTTGGGAAGCGTTCGAAAATCCCTAAATCGTGGGGTTCCTAAATTATAAAGTGTACTGATGATTATTGACGAGCTTACTATAGCAGGCCTAGGACGAAACGCTACCTAATAGTAGCAAGATGGCAATACTCAGGATAACAACAAGGTAGCACGAAGAACTACACTGCAAAGAAACCATTATAAACCCCACAAGTCTCTAAAATTCGCGGGGTCATCTAAATCATGGAATCTTCTACATCGTGAACTTCCTAAACTTTACGATCCCTAAATCTTGGGGTCACTGAACCTAAGGATCCCAAAGTCGTGATGTTCCCATCTGAAGATGTCTAAATCGTGGGTCTCAAAGTTATAAAGTCTACTAACGACTACTGACGAGTCCACTAACAGTCCCAAGACAAAACCCTACCCAACAGTAGCAAGATAACAATACTCGGGATAAAACAACAAGGTAGCACGAAGAACTACACCGTAAAGAAACCATCATAAATCCTACAAGCCTCTAAAATTGAGCGTAGTCATCTAAATCATAGAATCCTCTATACATCGTGGAGTTCCCAAACCTTAGGGTCCCTAAATTTCTGGGTCCCTAAGTTCCCTACACTCTGCGAACCTCTTCGCTACTAGCATAGCTAACTTGGCCGCGCAGTGAAACGATCTTGCAGACCGCGGAAGGTTAATCTCGAATATCGAGTCAGCCGAGTAATTCCTGGATAAAAAGAGTAGATGTTCGAGTTTCCATCTTGTTAAGGAAAGAGGGTCAAGCAGCCATTCTCGATTTCGTTTGCCGGGATATCCTCGAGAGCAGTACATCTGGTCCGACGTCTAACCCGGAAGGTTTCTCAGCGACAGCGTCGCCGCTGTCGACGCGACGGAAGTTCGGCTTGGCTGGATCGTACGTATCCGTTCAATTTTCATTTCCCTCCAATTTTCCACGGTGCTCTCCAATCGATTCGAGTGGGTACATACTCGAGTTAACGACTTCATCTGCGCTTCGCTAATCGGCAGGGCTGTCGAAGGGACAGGATCGGCGGCGGGGATCGTAAGAAACTTCGACGAGCCAGGCGGAGGGACATTCGTAGCCCGATTACGAGGTTACACCGGCGGATCGAACGAGTTTCCGAAGATTAATTAATTCGTTCATTAGGAGAATCAATATTGTCGGAAGCTGAACATCCACGGGGTCACGTGGAGGCAGACGCCTCGTGCCTCCGCCTTGTCTTATCGCTCCCTGCCCTTTGCTTCTCGTATAATATCGTGCCAAACGAGCTGCTGGAAAGCATCCCCCAAGGCTATTCCGAGCGGAAACTCGTTCCAAGTTTCGGACACGCGGCGGGTGGATGGGTACACATCGATGGGCAGACGGACAGACAATGGCGCGCGTACTGGTGGGCACACACAACATATAAACACATTGTAGCGCAGGGAGAAAGCTGGCTAGGTAGTCCCCAAGTCGATGTACGCAGTGGCGACGCTCGAATTCAACAGCTCTGCAATATTCGGCTCTCTCCTCGCTCCGGGAGAGAGGGCCACGGTTCGGCGGCGTTACATTATTCCGCTCGCGAGAATAAGCAGATTCGATCGTGCCGCGGCAAAGGAAATTCGCATTACGGGCTGGGCTCGATCGGTCGTGGAGACAGTGACTGGCAGCCAGACATCGTTTCCCATTAACGGCAGAAAACGCGGCATGTTATCTGTGCACGTGGCCACTCGATGCGCCATGAATTCGAAACAGGCGTCCTCACGGATCTGATAATCCGATTTCGTATCGTGTTCAGTTTTCCCACCCGTTATCCGTTTCGTCGCTTCCATTACGTTTCTTATAACCATCGTGAATGTAATTTCAATGGACTCGCTCCCTAAATCGGCACCGCGCGTCACGGTCTTTCGTCACGTTTGAATTTACCGCGCAAACTGTTAATCGGAGCGAAACCGGGTTTCTATGATCCCGATGATTCCGTAGTTTAGGCTGGATTTCATCTTAAAAAAACGCGTCAGTTTATTTCCACCGGTCGCTCTAACCAGTTAACGATAGCTTCGCACCTACTATAATCCAGTTCGCTTCGTTCCGATCTGCTGCAGTCGCTGCAACACGCCCCCAACTAGCTCTAATCCTGTATCTCCGCATTAACCTGTTCAATTTCACGTCATTCCGTTTCAATCCACTCTAATCCGTTTGAACTGGTCTACCGTAGCTCGTTCGAATTCGTTTGAACACGTGCCACCAAGCGTCAAACTGGTCCAGTTCGTTCCGGCTGGCGTTGTCCCATGCCAAAGAGCCACTGGCAGGGAAGCAAGAGGATTCTGTGTAGTGAAGAACTGTTCGTGGCCGGTATATATCCGACACTTCTAGACCAAATCCTGCCGTTTTGAATTGTACGGTTATTATTTCGATTATGGCTGTTTTGGGATGCAGTCCGTAGATAGCGTCATCAAATTCCAGCAAGTTTCTTGCCTATCTGCGGTTCCGTGGTCTGAGCAGCCGGTAAAGTGACATGGTCGTTGGACGAAACGGGCACGGTGGAAGCGCGATAAGAGAGGAGAACCAAGGGAAACGATGATACTCGAGGAAAAGGGCTGTTCTGAAAAGCCTACCGCAATCATCGTAAGGGGATTCAGAGATCCCTTTCGGCCGTTACGTCATCCCGGGCTATCCAACATTGCTCCGACCTGCCTTTTTGCCTATGTTTCTCATTTTTTCCCCGTTTTTCCCTTTCTTCCACGATCCCCGGAGCCGCGAGTACAAGTGGAACAGAAGTCGCTTTAATGGCCCCACGGAGGACATACCGGCTGGTCGAAAAAACAATTCCACTTCTCGAATCTCCTCGAGGAGAATTGGTCAGCGTTTCTGACGCTTCTCAACCTTCTACTCCTTTTTTTGCTTTTCGATTTACCCTTTCCATTCTACGACCCTAGGTTTTCTACCCTGTCGCGGTGGTTCTCCGGCGAAGGAAAAGTTTCAGGTACCCTAGGACATTTTTGCAAATGTTCCCTTTCCCTTCGATGGTAATAATGTCAGCCCGTTCTCGAGCTTCGATTCTAGCTCAGTTTCACTCGACACCCTTTAGCTAATTTTCGACGTAATTTATTTTAAAGACTGTCCTCGCAATTGTACACGTTTCTTTTATTTCTTACTCCTATTAATAAAGTAGGTACTATTTTTACGAATGTCCTGCTCCCTTAGTTTTATTTCAACCCCCTTTTTTACTTTGTACATTATTCCTAACGAAATTTATTCCGAAGAAATTATTTTCGTTATTCTACATTCCCCTTTCTGTCAAAGAGTCGATATTGTTTTTCCAAATGCCTTCTACTCCATCGACGTCGATAACATTAACCCATTTTCCACCGGGAAATGAATTCCACAAATACCGACCTTCAATTCCACTTTCTACCCCATGCGTCACTTTTAATTTAATTTATCCCCAAGAAATTACATTCGCAATTCCGACATTTCTTTCTCTCCAGAAAACAACGAACATTTTCTTCACAAATATCTTTCCTTCTCGATATCAACAATGTCCACCTATCCTCGATCTCTATCTCCGCTTTAATTCCACTTTCTACCTCGCTCTCGGCTTAATCCATCCCAAAGAAATTACCTTGGTAGCTGCACATACTTTCACAGACGTAAAGACGAACCCTTTTTTTTTGCCCCGCGTATATCTCTCTCGCCACGTTCAATTTGCCGCGTACATTACACGCGGACCTACCAGCGAAATGCCCGCGAATGATCTAGCTCCGCTACGTAATCCTCTCGTTCGTAATACCGCCGGGTCACGTTATGCATATTCCGGCGAGATAAAAACTACAATTCAGGCAATTAAGATCGCGCCAGTTCGATATACCCTGATTAAGCTGCAATTCCACTTTTGCCAGCCGCTTTCGCGGCCCCTTAAGGAAGCTCTTACCTACGAATGCCGCTGAATTTCGAGAGATAAAGTTTCCCGGACCGGGGTGGTTTCGAGCCGTGCATTTTCGTCGGAGTGTATGGGATAAGGAGAAGACCCGGGGTTTAGGGGCGTCGGGGCAAAAGGGAGAAAAAGAGGCGAGAGGAGGAGAGAAAAAAGGGTGAAAGAACGAGAGAATGGGGGGTGGAAAGAGAGTAGCGGCGTGAGGCAGGCAAGGCAGGGCTCGCCGCCGCGAACTTTCGCAGATATTGAATATCTCGGACCATCAATCACTTCGGCGCGGCAATATCCCAAAGTATTGGCCTTATATTTGTTTCTATATCGCGCGCCGATTTATGGTTAAAGCACGTCCTTCCGTCAGATCCGGAAATCATCGTCCCTCGGTCTCGCTTACGCGAGTACCGACTTTATAGCGCGAGCTTTTCTCTATTAAACCAGCCGCGTGACGTGTCTTCGCTTTGATACGTGATAAGGAGATATGGAAATGCGAGTAACTCGTTCAGGCTAACCAGCGTGTTTCCCAGAGTCAAGCAGTCAGATGAGCCAGGAGGCAGGAAACTTCGGGGTGATAAATTTGGCCGAGGCCATTGTGGATTTATGGAAATCGACGTGCTGCTCTCAGAATCTGCGATGCGGATCTTTTGACGTGATCTCAGATTCGCACGATCGTGGAACCTAGCTAATCACATTCGATGTCGAAATAGCGTTCTCTAGATTGTTGGATCCGTTTAGAGTCAGGTCAGGTGTATTGCATCAGAGATGTCTAGGTATTGCGAGGTCTACGAGATCAGGCTCAGCGAGGATAACCCATCCTAGAGTCGGTTTAAGACTATATTTCGTTCTAGAGCTACCGCTAAACAGGGTTCATGAAAAGACTTTATTTATTCCCGGTTGTACGCGAATTCAAGCTTCCCGAAGTAAAATCTTTCGTCCAGCTCGCTGTCCCCGGTAATCAGCGTTTCAACGAGAGTATCTCATCTACATATTTCACCTATTTTTCCTCCGCTCTAGATGCTACTCCAGCAACCATCTACTTCCCCAGTTCTCCGCGTTTCTTCGAATTTAACTCGCCCCGTGCTGCCTCTGTGCTTAACATCCCAGCCAGATTCTGTCAGAAGGCAACCGCATCTGTGTACACATAATACATCCTCTCGCTACATCATCTCCACTTACACACTCTCGCGTCCGCACGTGGAAACGCGGTTAGACGTTTACATACACCGGTTCTCCCTAACTTTCGGCATTTTCCTACACGCGTCGCGGGCTCGAATTTATCGTGCATTTTTTCGGCACAGGAACAGAAGAACGCTGACCGTCGCTAGCTCTATTTTATTTCCTCGCACGTTGTGTGTCATCGTCAGTAACACGTGTGTCCGTGTGCTTGCATAGTCAGGGCCGAGCGCACGAGAAAGAATGGTTTTATTCCTTTATTTGCCCGGCCGTCGTACGTCACGGTGCCGCATTGAAATTCTCGCAGTTTGTCTGCCAGAGAACCAGCCAATTGGTCATCAACCCCACCTACCCTGTATTTTCTCTCTCCGCCATTCCTACCCTTCCTACCCTGCCTCTGACCCAGCCCACCCCGACACTTTCTTGCACGTCTCGCACCAAGCCTCCCTCTGCCTTCCCTTGCGCTACTTCTGTCATCTTGTTTGCCCTCATCCGCCCCGGAACGATTCGAAGAAGGGGTCTGCGAAGGTGACGCGCAACAATTGCGTTTCTCGTCTGCCAGAATCCCAGAGCAGTTTCCACAACCAAGACGATTCGTCCCGTGGACTACAAAGACCAAGCCACGAAAACAGCATAAACCTCTGCCGAATAGTTCTCATCCTTGACGACGTCGCGACGACGTCTCGCTGTGCAACCTCGCAAGCGTTTCATTGCCTTCGCGAGAGACCATAAAGACGCGTCGAATCGCGAGAACCGCAATAACGCGCCAACTTTCGAATCCCCTTTACACCATTTACACCCGCCGACCAGAAGAAAGAAAGAGTAAGAGTATAAGAAGAGACGAACCCAGCTAGCTAGCAGCGTCGTAAGAATACGATCATCTCGATATCATCGCGCCTAAAGTAATATCGCTTGATCCCCGTGTCTTGATTCACGCGTCGTCTTCGACGAGAGCTGATTTCAGCCGAATATAGGGGACTTCTACCTCCGTGCACCGGGAGTCACCCCATTTCCGTCGACAGATCGCGGCAAAGTGCTTCGCGTGTAGACACCGCGTGGAAAACGTCGGAGCCCGATAGGGAGTCGTCGGATCTCTCAAGATGGTGCACCTTGCCACTTTGCTGCTACTACGCTTCCTTTTTTCTTCTCCCAGACCCCAGGTCCCTTCGCGCGTCGAGCATATACGCCAAGCTGTTTCTTCCTCGAGCTACTGTTAGCCGGCTAGCGAGTGCCTGGTTCCTTCCCGAGGGCCGTTCCACAGCGACGGGAAGAACGCGAACGAGAAGGAAGAGGTATGTCGGCGGACGAGGCGGAGAGACGGTCGATGGGGGAAAAATGCGAGACGGGGTGAGTCGGTTGAATGTTCCAAGTTTCTTTATTAGATCGGGGGTGTCCATTCGTCGGAAATGGACCAAAATACCCTAGCTCGGTCCTGCTCCGGCAGACCGTCGCCTTCGCGTCCTTCCTTATACACCCCCGTGTGTCACGTTTGCGAGAGAGGCGAGGGTGTTTATACCGAAATGCAAAATTCGCGGAGCAGGGGGGAGGTCGGAATCTAATACGGAATAAAGATGAAATCTTGGAGAAGTTTCGTAGGTCCTTGTGTATCGCGGCAGACTGCCGTGTGCCGAGCCAGACTTTTTGCCTTATCAAATATTGCCCCGTATCGGCGTTTCGCAGGATCGTCGGTGACCCGATATCCCTTAGGTCCTGGCTGCTGCTCTGCGCGGCAGATAGAGGATGCCTTCTAACATTTTCGAAGTAAGCGCGTTCCGGCAACATGACGCCAATAAAATTCCGGCAACTTCACGGCCATCGTCGGATATTAAGCGACGTATGAAAAAGAGCAGCCGCGCATTTCGCAGATATCTTCGGGGGATTATCTTCCAGCAGTCGTAAATTTCAGATGGCGTCAACGTGTACAAGTAGGCGGCGGTATGATTGTCTCTGAGACTGAGTTAGAAGACCGATGCGAACTTTGGGTTACTTTTCAGAAGGTTGTTCACCTTTCTCAGTTCTGATAACACGAGTAGAACGCTTCGTGATAGGTTTCTAGATATACCTTTGGATTTTGTTCACAGGTGCTGTGACAATCGCGCGAAGAGATTATTAGTGGACAGGTGGATAATGCGAAACGGTGAGTTTAACTATCGAGTCTTAGAAAAATCAGAGATTCGCGAGACGAGGTGATTGTGATTCTAAGCCTCGTTCGTTCAATATTTGGGAAGCGTGATAGTAGCACGAGCCTCAGCGATAAGGAGCGAAACAGTATACAAGGTGGATTATACGATTGTGACCATCT
This sequence comes from Euglossa dilemma, assembly GCA_002201625.1. Lineage (NCBI taxonomy): Eukaryota > Metazoa > Arthropoda > Insecta > Hymenoptera > Apidae > Euglossa > Euglossa dilemma. The sequence continues at coordinate 493,081 of NIJG01000011.1, forward strand.
CAACTATCTTTATCTCCAGAAAGAACTACTCCAAATTTGTCCTAAATGGTATAAGCATCGACACGAAACCTAAGGGAAGGAAAGGAGCTTTATATAAGAGATTTCGGATTTAAATATCATCTCACGAAGATTGACCATTCGGACGCTAAAGATCTGTCCAAAATCCATATCCTGTCGAGACTAAGAAAGTTCCACGTGCAATTTTTGTCACGGAATGTCCGCGAACTTCTCACGGATTAGACGTAACCCGATAAATTTCACGATCTGCAGAGCGAGGGTGGAATTGGCGTGTTTTCCTTCGCGATATCTATTTGCGAAGAAGTATTGGCTCGTCACGAACGACACGTGCGTTTCCCTTTCTTCTCCCTCGGTATTTATTTTACCGTAATTCCGTTTCTCACGCGTGCCATGGCCAAGTGGCTGTTTCGCGGTTCCGTTCAATTTCCTGCGTGCAAGAGGAAGCAGCGCCGCCCCCCGGGCCTCTCCAGCCACGAGTTTGGAGAAGTTTAAAGCCACTCTATCTGAAAGATCGGAAAAGTACCATTCCTATGCTAACAGGAGCTTCTTCAATTATACTTTGTCCTCGGTCTTCGCCGATTGTTATTTGTCCTCCTCTCTCCGCCTTTTCCTTCAGCTTGATTCCCCGTTTTGCATAATCTAATTTCGCCCCCTTACCGGGCCCCGGGCATTTACCTTTATTATAATTAGCTTATTTCCGGGACGGAAGTTTACCGGTAGCACCAGTACCCATCGATAGCCAGGCCAAGTTCCCCGATTATAATATTTTACGTATCTCTGCCGCGCGTAGTAATTTCATTTTCCGTTGGAAGTTTCCAACGACCACTGCTATTCTGTTTTTAACGTCGAAATCGCACGTAATTGGGGTATAATTCTCTAGGAAATCGTGCTGCCTTCATCTTGATTCGCAGGGGTCAGCGGTTCTTATATGTGACCTGTTTTATAACGCGCTACTTTGAATACACGGTGCAAAAACTGTGACAGTAATCGCGAGTGTCGCGGTATAACCGTGTTGTATAATAATATAATTCTAGAACAGGTATAGCACGGATTAACTCACTGCGAATAATATTTTAAATACAGGCCCGTAATAAATTTATAAGAATTTATAAGAATATTTTAATTATAAATCCGTAATACATTCCTCATAGATTCATAATAATTTTCTACGCGTACGATTACTTGTTTGCTGGATTTAAGCGAGAAAAACCGAGGATTACAATCCGTTATAACTACAATATCTGGTTTGAGCATACAGTTTAAATAAAGGTTTAAATAAAAATTCGTTGAAATAGAATCGTTGTTTCGACGAGGCGAGCCGTTTGAACCAACTATCGTAGAATAAAATCGACCTGCTGTCACACACGGGATACATGACAGCAAAGGGTTAACATTTTCACAATCGGAGGTTTTGCAGCGATACCTTTAGTTCAGCTTCACGCGCAATTTTCGAAAATCTATAACCGAATATTTCACAATTTTTCTATTTCAATGGTCGCGAAAGAATTACTTCATTTACAAATAAAAACGAAAATAAATAAGAGAGTCATCAAGAAAAACAAAATTATTCTTGCAAACGAAAGTTGGAAGAAATTATGAGGAACGACAGTAAAATTTAAGATACAAAGTAGTAGAATAATACAGACTTTACAATGACGTAGTACTACCTCGAAGATATTCACCTAAAAATTTCGAAACGAGCCTAATTAAACACTGCGTGCGTGCCTCATAGCGATAAGAAGACCAAGTCTCCGTTACAAAATTCTAAATTGGATTGCGCCTCCCTTTTCCGTCAACTAAACTACACCTACCTTCCTTCTACGGGCCCTCTCATAAAATACACACGGTACCTCGTTCACAAAAGTGTTAATAAACGCGAGCAACCCGCACGCAACGCCCAAAACAAATTAACCCTGTTATAGAAATCTCGACTACACGCTCGCAGTGTACCTCGCCGAAAAAATGACTAACGACAAAGAAAGTGGATATGCCAGCGAACAGTGTAAATTGCGAACGTACACCCCATCCTTCACCCCCTGGAACCCCACACAGCTCATTCTTTCCATCGCCCTATAAAGTCATGGCGTTCCGGTCGCGCGGAGGGCTGAAATTTACGGTCCTTTTATGGGGATTTTTATCGCTGTGTAAACTATGCGATATCCTCCCATATCCGTTTCCGCTCTTACGGACGGCCCACCCCCTCTCCCCGACCGTCATCCCTCGTAGAATCGAGTTAGCCACCCCAGGACGATGAATTCCGGATAAATCGTTCGATTCTTTCCGTTAAACGACGGATTCCCTCTCGATCCGCGTTCTACCTTCGCCGATTACCAATTCGACCAATCTATATTAGCCAATCTCGCCAAATTATGCTAGGTCGCGAGAACATCAGGCCCGATAAATAACTTCAATGGCGCGTGTTTACCGATCCGATGCAAGTACACCAGAGATCTCGCCGTTCGCGCGTTAATAGTCAATAATTGCTCGATTGACTTTATCGGAATCTCAATTACTGGTCAACCGACGGTAGTCGAGTAGAACGACCGGTTTCGCTTGATTTTTCCCCGCGAGTAGCAAGTCAAATTGGCCGGCGAGAATAGTGCGGTAAAAACCGAACGGCCGCGTCCCATGACATGCATATGCAGCTGTGTTGGCACCGTGAAATGGAAGCAGCAGCGATATTTCGTTGCACATCGATAACCCGAATGTCGGTTGTACTCGTGGCGAGTTTTCACGGGACGGAAGTCAGGCGCGGGATATGTACACTCGAATCTTTACCGATATATTCGCGTTCAAACGAAACGTTTCAAGCAATTATAACGCGTTCCGTAAGAAGGTGAGATGATTGGAGTAACGAAATTGGTACAGGATTTGTGATATATGTAGGATCGTATTTTCGAGAAGGAAATTGATTTAAATAACATAACTTTATTAATACAAGAACAGCAAAATGGATTAAATCTATGTAAAACTGTGTTCCGATTGACCACGACCTCGCTTGACCCTCTATTCTTACAACTCTTCTCAACGATTCTATCTTAAAATTGAAACTGAAATCTTCATAAAACTCTTACTTGGAAAACTGAACGGAGACTGACTAGAAACTGAACTGACAAATGACTGTCTCTCCCTTGCACTTCTGTTTAAACCTTTCATTCTATCTCCTTTCATACATATGCTTTCTTTCTCATTCACACATTTCACATGCATCCTGGTCCTTGGATGGGCCTCAAACACTCAGAATAGATACCTAAACTTTCATTCGTCCCTATCATAAGTTAGGGCCGTACTCAACCCATTCCTACATATATGTATTAACCCATTTGCATCATCGCTCTGAAGGGAATCTTCCAAGGTTCTCATTGAAATTAAGTGTAACAAACGAACTCTTATTTATATTTGATCCAGAAATGATACATATATTAAAAAGAGATCATTCTATACGATGCTATAGTATAAACATTTATTCTTTTACATAGTTGCGTGATAAATAAATTTAAAATAGATAAGCAATAGTTATTGAGTGCGGATTATTCCGTTTAATGATGCAAATGGGTTAATTACAAATATGGTTCATTGGAAAGAAACGTCTAATACCAGTTAAAAGCCGAGTGAATAGTCGAGTGAAAGTAAGGAGTTTTAAGGAGTCTAAAGAGGATCTTACTAGCGTCATCGAAAGTGTTTCGAACATCCTACGTATCGTGGAATAATTTTTTAATTTTACTGACACAAGGTGGGTATTTCTTTCTTATTATACAATATGTACGCGTTTGAATACTTTGATGCATGAGTATAGGTTCGTGTGTCGGGTTGAGAGAGACGAGAACTCGCAACTCTATTGGCAGGAGTGGTTGCGCGGTTAGTTGCTTCCAAGTTCGATAATCTATATCGCTTATAGTCCATGTCCCGACACCCGGCTCCCAAGACGGAAAAGTTTAGGATTTGGATGCTGGCGAGGTTCTTCTTTGGTGAATTTTCCTACCGTCTGAGAAGATCGAAACGCGGATGGTCGCCGGGATCTGACGCGAACTTTGTGACATTTGTTACGAGATTGCGCATCGCTAGATGGTAGCGTTGTGTCTGTTTGAGAGCAGGAATTTGTCGAGGAGAAATGGGATTTTGAGAATCCTTCGCAATTTTGGTAATAGACTTGGCTCCTGTTTCTAAGTGCAATGTTTTGGACCGAAGATGAACGAAGAGATCAATGATCGGTAAAACTAACGCGAAGATGTGGTTTAAGATGTGGTTTAAGATTTGGAAATCGGAACTTGGGATTCAGAATTCGGAATTCAATGTTCAGATTACATGATCCAAAGGTTCAGGATCCAAAGGTTCAGGATCCAAAGGTTCAGGATCCAAAGGTTCAGGATCCAAAGGTTCAGGATCCAAAGGTTCAGGAGACAGGTGTCAGTTATAAGTCCTATCACATATTGGATTTCTCTATCGCGCAATTTAAAAAAGCTAGAGATTCTTTGTCACTTTAGAGTCACTCCCATTATATATAATTCGGGGTAGAACAGGAATACAAATAAGAATAGGACAGAATAAGCATAAGACCGTAAATTTGGACTTGGTAAAGCATACGTAGGCAACGAACTACAAAGGCTAGTTTCGAGTCCAGAACGAACAAGCGAATTCCTGGAAGTCCAATCATCTAAAATATGTTTCGTACACGGTGAAATTTACGGATGCTACCTCTCGCCTAATCAACGAACTATCTCTGTTAGCCTTCGTTAGAAGTGAGGTATGAACTTCGATGAACGCTACTTTAATGTAAATTTTGTCTAAAGTTTGAAGAACATAAATTACAAGAAGATCCCTTATCGATCTATTCTCCCTAATTTAACAGATGGAAATTTGCAACGTTAAGATCGCAGCCAATTAGCTCGTATTACTTGCTATATCATTTATAATTGTATCATTGCTATTGGTTACGTATGATATAACTATAGTGATACAATTAGAAATGATATGTCAAATAATGCCGATTGCCCAGGTCTCACCACGTGGAGGTGCTGCGAATGGAGACCCACCCTAACCACGACCCATCCTCCCTCCATTCGCGAAAAATTTACTAAAAAATTGAAGTCCGAATGAATTCCCTTTTTGATACACGTTTGCAAAACGTTCGATCTTTGACCGCTTTGCAAACGAATAGCGAAAAAGATTGAAAAGAAAAGTCGACGCGAGAAACTAAACCTGAAAATAAAAGATATATTTCGCCCTACGTTAAACCTAGAAATAAATTAAGCCTTAAACTAGGTGCATAATTCTATGCGAGACGTTATTTCATTTCTGTATCGATATTTTACATTTTCATTGACATAAAATATAGATAACTAGAAAGTTTAAACAACATTTCCTTTGTGGAACACGCATAATAAAAGTTTATGCGTTTCCGAACAAGAAATGTACAAGAATTGATAATAAAAAAATTGAAGAAAAAACCACACCAGAAGAAATGAAATGCCTCGCAAAGAATTAAATTTATTTTCCTAACTTAATACTAATACCATAATACTTAATACTATAATTCTTAATACTACTTACATAAATACTAATATACCTAGCATTACAGTATTGCTTACACACTAATTCTTTACTTAAATACTAAAATCTTAACTTACAAGTATATTACTTATATTAAATCTTACTTATGATTAAAAATACCACCTACCTAACTAAAGATCTAATACACCCTACCTATCAAATGTCTAAAAGTTTAACCCTACCTACAGAAAAATCTAATTGCGATGAAAGAAAGGAAAACACCATATGACCGTCTTCCATCGGTGATCAATAAGAGTACCTGAAATAAATTATGTTAGTAAATCCCCTACCTAACCAAAAATCTAATTCACCCTACCTATCAAATATCTAAAAGTTTATCCCTACCTACAGAAAAATCTAATTGCGATGAAAGAAAGGAAAACACCATATGACTGTCTTCCATCGGTGATCAATAAGAGTACCTGAAATAAATTATGTTAGAAATATCCCTACCTAATTAAAAATCTAATTCACCCTACCTATCAAATATCTAAAAGTTTATCCCTACCTACAGAAAAATCTAATTGCAATGAAAGGAAGGAAAACACCATATGACTGCTTTCCATCGGTGATCCATAAGAGTACTGGAAACAAATTTTGTAAATCCTACCTATGTAAAAATTCTAATTATATTTTATACATCATAATATATGTGTATAAAACCTGGGAGGAGGATTATA